>JARFJB010001946.1:1162500-1270000 GCA_036346205.1 Vesta saturnalis
CAGACACACAGACACAGAGAAACACAGACACACAGACACACAGACACACAGACACACAGACACACAGACACACAGACACACAGACACACAGACACACAGACACACAGACACACAGACACACAGACACATAGACACAAAGACACACACACAGACAGACCCACAGACACACAGACACACAGGCACACAGACCAAAGACACACGGACACAAAGGCACACAGAGACACAGACGCACTGTCACGCAGACACTCAGACACACAGACTCACA
Organism: Vesta saturnalis; assembly: GCA_036346205.1. Taxonomy (NCBI): domain Eukaryota; kingdom Metazoa; phylum Arthropoda; class Insecta; order Coleoptera; family Lampyridae; genus Vesta; species Vesta saturnalis. The sequence continues at coordinate 1,162,766 of JARFJB010001946.1, forward strand.
GACACACAGGCACGCAGACACACAGACACACAGACACACAAAGTCACAGACACACAAACACAGACACACAGGCACACAGACACACAGGCACACACACACACACACACACACACACACACACACACACACACACACAGACACACAGACATACAGACACACAGACACACAGACACACAGACACACAGACGCACAGACACACAGACACACTGACAAACAGACACACAGACACACAGACACTCAGACACACAAACACACAGACACACAGACACACAGATACACAAACACACAGACACGCAGTCAACACAGACACACGACACACAGACACACAGACACACAGACACACAGACACACAGACACACAGACACACAGACACACAGACAGACAGACACACAGACACACAGACACACAGACACACAAACACACAGACACCACAGACACACACAGACACACAGACACACAGACACACAGACACACAGACACACAGACACACAGACACACAGACACACAGACACACAGACACACAGACACACAGACACACAGACACACAGCACACAGACACAGACACACAGACACACAGACACACAGACACACAGACACACAGACACACAGACACACAGACACAAGACACAAAGACACACAGACATCAAGACACACAGACACACAGACACACACAGACACAGACCACGCACACAGACACACAGACACACAGACACACAGACACACAGACACAGACACACAGACACACAGACACACAGACACACAGACACACAACACACACAGAACACAGACACACAGGCACACAGACACACAGACACACAGACACACAGACACACAGACACACAGACACACAGAACACAGACACACAGACACACAGACACAGACAAACAGACACACAGACACAGACACACAGACACACAGACACAAGAACACAGACACACAGACACACAGACACACAGACACACCACACAGACACACAGGCACACAGACACACAGACACACAGACACAAACAAGACACAGACACACAACAACAGACCCACAGACACACAGACACAAGACACACAGACACACAGACACAAAACAGACACACCGACACACAGACACACAGCACACAGACACACAGACACAGACAAAGACACCAACAACACAACAGACCACAGACACACACACACAGACCAAAGACACACAGACAAAAACGGCACACAGACACACAAACACACAGACACACAACACACAGACACACAGACACACAGACACACAGACACACAAACACAGACCACAGACACACAGACACACAGACACACAACACACACACACAGGCACACAGACACACAGACACACAGACACACAGACACACAGACACACAGACACACAGACACAAACACACACACACAGACACACAGACACACAGACACACAGACACACAGACACACAGACACACAGACGCACAGACACACAGACACACTGACAAACAGACACACAGACACACAGACACTCAGACACACAAACACACAGACACACAGACACACAGATACACAAACACACAGACACGCAGTCAAACATACACACGACACACAGACACACAGACACACAGACACACAGACACACAGACACACAGACACACAGACACACAGACACACAGACACACAGACACACAGACACACAGACACACAGACACACAGACACACAGACACACAGACACACAGACACACAGACACACAGACACACAGACACACAGACACACAGACACACAGACACACAGACACACAGACACACAGACACACAGACACACAGACACATAGACACAAAGACACACAGACTCAAAGACACATAGACACAAAGGCACACAGAGACACAGACGCACTGTCACGCAGACACTCAGACACACAGGCACACAGACACACAGACACACAGACACAAACTCACAGACACACAAACACACAAACACACAGACACACAGGCACACAGGCACACAGACACACAGACACACAGACACACAGACACACAGGCACACACACACACACACACACACACACACACACACACACACACACACACACACACACACACACAGAGACACACAGACACACAGGCACACAGACACACACATAGAAAGGTGCAAAAAGGAATAAGCGAGTGAGTGCGGCGGAGAGCTCAGTCTATTTACTGATTAGTCGCAGAGAACTTTGCTGGCGTGGGTGGTTTTGAAGTGTAGAGAAAAAGTGGATTACTTAGGTTAATGTGAAAAGATCATTGTAGTACACGTAACTTGTACAGTGAACAAAGTTTGAGCGCCACAAGCTTTTAAAAATAGAAAATTACGGTTTATGAGAGAGAGTCCCGTAAAGCTTGGACCGGGGAGAAAAGGGAGAAATCATAAATAAGCAACAGATCCTCTAGTACTGTTTAAATTTCCACATAAATGGGCTACACACGTTACCTCTAAACATACAAATCTATTAATCACACGTGGTTATCCTGGCAAATAATAATAATCTTGTGTAATAAATTTTTCCATAGACGAATATGTGGTATTCCTATATATCCATATATTATTGTACTGATAAAATACGAAGGCAAGTTAATAATGGTTCTTAAAATTTTTCTGAAGAAACTAAGAAATTTAAAGGTTAATTATTTAGTCGACTTCTCTGGTTCCTTGAAAGATTTTTCAATGGTTAACCTGAAAAGCAAAATTCACAAACAACCAAAATATCAATATATTGACTTAAAATTCCGGTAACTTGGTTTGCCGTTGTTTTACAAATTGATAATTTACACCAACGGCCTATTAATGCTCAATAGGTATATATTTATGTATATGGAAACGATTGTCTAGTGTACACTAGACATTAGCAAACGTTTACAAATAGATAACACCGATAATTAAAAAAGTATGTCGTGTATATACTGAACACTTCCCACAACATTATTAAAGCACATGCTTAAACCTGGGTACCAAGCCCTGTAGGAGTGTATGATAGACCGCGAATTAATCACACAAATATTTGTATCATTTATTTATTAATTTTAATAAAAAGGGTTGAAAACTAACGCTGATTTATGCAGCACTAACGAGTACTAACGAAGTATTAACGATTGCCATTAATTTGAGGTAAATAAGTAGTGTTTCTAAGGAGGTAGCTTTTTATTAAAATTAGCGAATTATACAGAATACACAGAGCATTGTCTAACAGCAACCTCAGCTACACTATTGGTGGACGGTGGCGCAGAACAATATGCTTGAAGCGCCATGGTGGCTGGAAATCCAGCACTGTAGCTGAGCGTTATATTGAATACTCTCTAGCAACAAAAAAATAAGCAGCCTTGAAAATTTTCGCACCTAGTGCAAGCGCTACGAGTACAGAAGTTCATGTAGAAGGGGAAGGTTTAAAGACTATTTCCTTAGAACGCAGCGAGACCTCCACTGTTACCTCTGGCGGATTTTATTTTGGAGAAAATGTTAGTTTTAATTATTGTACTTTTAATCTTTATAACTCTAAACAATAAATTTGTTTTCGTTGTTTTCCAAATTGGCTGTTAGAGTTATTAACTTACATTACTTTCGCATCCGCTGCGAGGGGACGCAAAAGACTTTTGTAGCCGTCGCTGAAAATGTCAAACCTTAACGTTGTCAGGTGAAGTTTAAAATGTCATATTTTATTGACTTCTGAAGAAAAAAATAGTTTTACACGATATATAAACATTGTATCAGTAAGGAAATACAGAACTAGTATGTGTGAAACTACGCAACTACAAGTACATTTGATTGCAATATCAACACTGGGGGCCGAAATTGTTATTAATGACATATCTAGTTGATATTTATCATTAACAGGAACTAGTGCACCAACAGATCCATTTCTTTCTTTCTTTCAGAAAAATTTTAAGAACCATTATTAACTTACATTCGTATTTTATCAGTACAGTAATATATGGATATATAGGAATACCACATAATCGTTTATGGAAAAATTTATTATACAAGATTACTATTTGCCTGGATAACTACGTGTGATTAATAGATTTGTATATTTAGAGGTAACGTGTGTAGCCCATTTATGTGGAAATTTAAACAATATAAGGTTACTAGAGGATCTGTTGTTTGTTTGTTATCTCTCCCTTTTCTCCCCGGTTCAAGCTTTACGGGGCTCTCTCTCATAAATCGTAATTTTCTATTTTTAAAAGCTTGTGGCGCTCAAACTTTGTTTACTGTACTAGTTACGTGTAATACAATGATCTTTTCCCACTAACCTAAATATATCCACTTTTTATCTACGCTTCAAAACCACCCACCCCAGCAAAGTTCTCTGCGCCTAATCTGTCATTAGACTGAGCTCTCAGCCGCGCTCACTCGCTTCCTCCTTTTTGCATCTTTCTAAATTAGAACTATTCCTTGTATATGAGAAAAGAAAATCGCCGGTACCGATATGCAGCATGTTTACTGTCTTTTGCGCAAGTAAAAGTCAAAAGGAGTATGTAAACCTTAAAACAAATTGATAAATTTTGTGTGATAAGCGAGAAAATAATTATATAGTGTTTATATTAAAGAAAATTTGTTTCATAATCTGCTAATCTTAACTAATTTATCACAACTCTCCACGTGATTTATTCACCGCGCCACGTTCAAAAATTGATCTTCGGAGCAACCATAAATCAGCATCATGTCAATTCGATAATCGATAATTCGATAATCATGAATCGATCGAGCATAGCGATTTTCAAACAAAAAACAAAAGTTTCGTAAGTATCACACAAGCAATGGAGACAGTGTAAAGACATTATTGAAAGAATGTACACTTGATATCTAAACAAGTTTAATAACAATTGTAAAATTCTGATTAACTAATTTAAGCTATTAGATTTTCAAACAAATTTATCGTTTAATGTCACAACTAAATCATGTTTATCTCGTTTATTAGGCAAAGTCTGTTAAGGTATTTATGTGCTCCTTTTGACCTGTACTAGCGCCATTTAAAAAGATACAGAGAAGATTGTAAATATCCTGTATAGTCGAGGGACATAGATACTAACTGTGATTGTACATTACATACGACTATGAAAAATTTGATCACGCATGGTGTTCATATTCAAGTACAACTCGGGTCGAATTTTGAAAAGCGCACCGGAAGACACTTAACAGGTGGTCGCAACCATACCACAAAACATTTTTTCTGCTTCGCCAACTTAACCCGAAATATTCAATTTTTCATTTAGGGTGCAACGGATATAACTAGATATGCCCCCTCGCTCAAACTTTGGAACAAGTTGTAATGTACCTATCAAATGGGCACTCATCTGTAAGCAAGTTCTCTTCAAACCAACAGGATGAATTTTGATAAAATGTTATATTTACGCTTCTAATATCTACAGGTCAGCTTGAAGATCCGATGATCGGTCGTGATCTTCCGTATCTGTAGCAATGCGCATCTTTCGATGTGACGTTGAAGATTTCGGAAGCAGAAAATGCATCAACGAATTACTTACTTTACTAGGAATTCAATTAAAGTAATGGGGAAAAATTCGAAGAGATGTGTATTTAATATTATACATTACTTACAATTTTCTTTATCCTGTAAGATGTCCAGATTAGGATTTTTCCTCTATTTAAAGCATTCATACTTTGTTCACTGCGTTCGCACACTAAACAATTGAAAAGAAAAACTACGTTCTATCGCACTAAGCGCTAATAAAGTAAATGACAAGCAAAGTAGCCGCTTGAAAGCGTGAAATTCAAATGTTAAATGTGGCAACGTTTGCAGATGTGAAGGTGACAGTTGCGTATAATAAATGTATATAAAGAGTGGAGATGTATATAAAGATGCATACAGAAGCATAAAAAACAGACTTAAATAAACAGATCAAGAGGCCGAGAGGAGGAGCTTATATATATATATATATATATATATATATATATATATATATACGATAACGTGAGGATTGATTGGTATATGTAATTAACGTTATATTGTTCGATATTAAGGGGTAAAACTTTCACTATTTGGATGAACCGCCTAGACTAGACCACCCTTGCTTCTATAATTGTCAGAAAATACGCGTCACATTTTTTTATTACCTAACTCCTCCTTACTGGACTTGTATTTAATAAAATTACCCAAAATTCATACAATGTAATGGGATCTCGGTGGTGGCAAGTGAAGCTTGCCCTCAACGAAATTCAACACAAAAATTAAGACTCGTTTGGGAAATATGTTTATTAATTTTACTTATAAGTTACGGTATTTTATTTTATGTAATGCTCCTGGACGGTTGTGGACAGCGGTCGTTTGTTCCAGGGGTTTAGAAAAAGGATCCCGGCGCCACCTATCGTTCAGATGGTCCACTTCTGAACGTCTACGGTTTCCCAAACGGCTGCGTCAGGTCTCCCAGTGGAGGATAAAGTTTAGGGTCTGGTCCTTATGGTAGAAGATGTACCTAAAACCCAATTAATACGGACGACGGCGGATACGGTAACAAAGGTCACAGGTCCCCTTGACAAACAAAATTTCTTCACCAATGATGGATGAAAATGAATAATTCTTAATAAATATGAACTCTATTAATTATTCAGAATCCAATTCTTACGGTTCACGCAAAACGGTGTTCGGTAGCAAAGTAACTTTTTGCTAGTTATCGAAACAAATCAACTAGGTTTCGAAGGTAATTACAGAGCGAGTCTTTATTATGTTTAATCGGATTAATTAATTGTTAAACTATTCTTTACCTCATATCAATTCACAATTGCTGCTATACAGAGTACGACATTTAAAAGTGGGGAGCAGCTGGAAATTCCATAATTTTAACGATGAGGCGACAGCGTAACAATTTGTTTTAATTAATATTAAATCAACTACTCAATTAATATTTCTTTCGTCTTGCTAAAATTATTCTTTATGAAGTAACAGAACGATTGATATAAAATTCGGCCAGTTTCCATTAATAAAAATCTTATTCTATCTAACGATTTCTTTAGTAATTAACACTTATATCAATTCAAAATCACGTAATTCCAGTAGCTGATTACTCTTTGACACATCTGTCCGCGTTCGTGTTATTTAAATACGCAAAATTTTACACAATAGTAAAAGATTAGATACATTCTTTTGTAGTTTGAATTCATTGAAAGTATTTCAGATTTAACTTTACTTATTTATACCAAAACTGCTATTCAACAATGCAATTTTTACTAAACAAATTAACTAATTTATGAGGATGGTGTTAATTATTACTTGTTTATTTTAATTTAAAACTCTCTTAATTAGATTGATCGGATTTTAAATTCAATTCAAATGCTTTGGTTTCTTATCTCTAAATTAATATAAAAGGTTTTGAATGTAATTTTCCATTCAACATGTGCGTTTTAATATAAACTAAATTATTGCTCACCAGGTTTTAATTTCGGAATAACAAAAAGAAACTTGTATTTATATTAACGGTTGTTTATAGTATTTGATAAGTTTTAATTTTGGAACAAAGAAAAATTTCTATTTACAATTAATGGCTATCTTTTAATTTTACTCTTATCAATATTCAACGGTTCATCATTAATTAATTTATGGGCTTAATTATTGTATGATATTAGTGAAGTAAAAGGAAAAAAAACTAATCTGCACAACAATATAAAATACTGAGGCTATAAACTATACACAACTTAAACTTACTCCGGATAGTAGAGGTTTATATTCTATTTACAATTACGATTTATTTTTATTGCATTAGAAAAGTATAAATGAACGAGAATGCTTTTGAGAATTAGACAGGACAGGTGGTTTAAAATAAAGTTACCGGTGGTGTCTGGTAGCGGATCGGAAGGTATTACGGTATTTGTGGTTTTGCGCTTATCGAAATTAGTTTGTATTATTGAACTTTATTTATCCATCCGTGAAGAGGGTTTTAATACTTTATTACGTATTCTGGAAAGGAAACGCAGGAGATTTCTTATGCGGGTTGCAACTCCGGCTTTAATTACTTTTCTGGACACGAAAATATAATGTACAGCGCATAAAATAGGAAGAAATGACAAAGCGGTGCTAAGCATATCCTAAATATTTTGGTTTATCCTGTTTGGGCTTCTAATTACCATTTTCTTTAATTTAATTGGATATAGGGTCTGATTTGAAGTGATAATTTAAAAGTGAACATATTGATGTTTCATTTCTTCGTCATGTTGACTTAAATAAACGGAATTTAAATTAACAGTTCTGATCAGCCTCTATACCCATTATTTTTATTTCAATTGTAGTAGTATACGTGCAGGACAAACTGAAAGCATGTCCGACACTTATGTACAATTCAAAATTATTTTTATTTGAACAACTTCACTTACTAATTGGTACAACGCTATATACATAAACTAACGGTTTAAGGGTAAAGTGCTTTAATTCCATTGATATCATCCTGATGAAGTTGGCGTGCGACAAAGTATCCATACATTACCGACTCTTTAACGCCTGAATGGCCCAATCCTAACGCATGTCCTAACTCATGGAGAGCAACGCTAAATAGATCATACCCTAAAAATAATGGTAGTAAAATTAGTTGTATTGCTTATCATTTTTAGTAATTATTATAACCTTCTAACCCATCTAAATTCCATATTTCGTCATTATCAAAATGAATATCACCATTTTGCGGACCAAAAGCGTGAGCTAACACTAAACCTGGTCCATCAAAAGGATCGCTAAAAACATTTCTAAAATTTGCAATCCAACTTCAAAAAATAAACATACCATTCTTTTCCGTGGAACATCGATGCAAAAAATATGAGAATATCGCATGTTTTTGGGTCATTTATATGAGTAAAATTGAGATCAACATGTTGTGTCCATGTATTCATAGCATCTTGTAAGGTATTAACGACTTGTTGATGAGTTAAATGTGGAGTAACCGCACCAACACTACATTTATTATTATACCAATAATAGCCCTCACTTAAGGTACTTACTAGTAAGTAAGATTTCGTTTAAGCCAAGGACCTTTGGCGTTGAAACGAGTTTGGTGATGAATATCAGAGAGTCCACAGCGAGGATTCTTTACATGCTACAGAAAAAAAATTATTGCGTACCATACGCTACTAGTTTATTGTACTATAGTGAGGACAGTACTGTCAAATTCACTGATCTGGGTTAACATAGCCAATTGCACCAGTTACTGTGTTCCTAATTGTCCCCGATATCTTATTTACAAGCTTAAAATTAGTTTAATTTAGTTACTTATACCTTTAGTGTGGCGTTGTCCATAACACCAGTTTCCGGAAGACCATAAAACCGTTGTAATTTGATAAGTGCTTCTTTAACAAATACCTCGTTATCAATTTCTGATCGTTTCAAATATCCGTACTGTGTTAAATAGGACAGCTAAAAGAATGATAATGGTATGAGATTTTTACGTAAGTATTTTACTTACTACGAAATTTTCTTCCACACTGCTTATTGAATGTACTTCTAAAATAATAATATATCATTATTTGATGCGCAATAAAAATATTGTAAATCTTATTATGCCTTTAATAAATATACTAGTTACCTGTACTTATTAACGCAAACAATACAATTATTGTTACAAACATCATTATACGTTTTGGACACTGGCAAGTGTGTAAAAAAACCTTACAATAGTGATATACTGGAATTTTATATTTAACAGCTTAGGTTAAATAAATTCCAGTATAGATAGATTAGCAATCACTGATACTGAAGGTCTTGCTTCAATGTTAACTACCTATATTTTTAATAAAAAATCAAATGATAAATCTTGAGCACGTAATAATCAATAATTGTTTTTTCACCTGAAGTTCATACATAAATATGTATCACAGTATCTTTCATACATAATAATAATACCAATACGAAACAAAACAAGCGACTCTTGGGAGACTGATGTGTATAAATTTTTAACTCTGTATATAATAATATAGGTCAAAGACTAAGAAACTATCATTAGATAAAACGAACATATTTGCTTTATAAATGCAAACATTTAGATAACTTAAATTACGCTAAATACTTAATGAACGAGGGCACCCACTAAACTCAAGTATAAAGAATTTTTAAATTTTAATAATGAAACTGAATTAAAAGTTTCCGTACAAAACGTGCCATGAAACAATTTTAAACCATTTGTAACAAAAAATTTCTATCAGCAATATTGCAACAGTGGGCGCCAAATTCATAATTTACAATAGCGAAACAAAAATTACTTTCTGTGTTAAACACCACTTAATTACCTCTTTTACAGCATTCGCCAAAACAAACAGTACCAAAAACAACAACTTTATTCATTTTTTTAATTTTTGTACTTTACATCTTCAAAATAAGCACTATTACGGTGTAAACAAGCTTCATAGCGATTTTGCAGATCATTGCACATATTCATAAATAGTGGTTGACGCAGTGGTTAGAAATAAGTTATTATCGTTTGCCGTAGTTCTGCAGTATCCATTGATGCATCATCAGAGCGGAATACAGAAACGTCCATTATGCCCCATAGTATGCATCTGGTGGCGTCAGGTCAAGTGAATATGAAAGGTAATCGAAGACCGTTTCACGACAAATTATTCTGTTTCCAAAATGCTCGCGGTGAAGTTCTAATGAGCGTCTGGCTGTGTAGCTTGTGGTGCCATCCTGTTAAAACGCGCGGCGTTTGAACACAGGGTTTAGTCGTTATCCAGTTTGAATGTAATGTGGATAACCATCAACAACTTTGAACATACTTCGTGTGAATGTTACACTGATGTTTAATTTATACGCAGTTCGTCGAATACTTATTTATGGAGACTGCAAAACCTGATCAAGAACCTGTTCTTCATTATTGTTGGTACAAACTGTTCTTCGACGACCTGACACACCGCACTACCAGTGCGATGAAGTTTCTCAAAAATTGCTAACATTGCGCTTTTAAGAGGTACAGCTTTATTAATTTGCTCCCGATATTTTTCAAAAACTAGTTTCAGTCTTGGGTCATTGCCCCGTCCACTTCCGTATTAACGGAAACAATGTTCTACTATAAATACCTCTTCCTCAGTTGTCCGAACCATTTTCAGAACGATTTTAATACGAACGTAATATTATTATGACAGTTAATGACAAACAAGCTAAACATAACAAACAGACATCGCCCATGCCACTCCATGGCCCTTTACATTTCGGTACTGTTTATTTTGGTGAATACCGTATTATGTGAGTACCTCAATTTTACGTTTACCCTTAAAACTTCTGAAGGGGAATGATGCACAGGAATGCTGAAAATTAGTACAAATAAGCATAAAAACACAAGTAAACTACTTTAAAACAGACTCAAAAGGAAATCCTTTTAATTAACACATTTAACAAACATATTAAGTTATTGTGTGTTTACCAAAATAAATCAGTAAGCAAATCAAGAATTGTGGTTCCCTCAAACTAATATTATTATTGATTATTCAAATAAATAAGCTCTAATTCTAAATAAGTTTTATAACAAATTTTTATAACTACGCATTGTAACTGAAAGGCGTTAACCTATCACTGTGTAGAAGGTATAACCCTGCATTTAGCTAGGTAATTGGGGTACGTGGATAGCGTGGTCGGTATCTAGATTCTTTGCACTTGGCTAAACGTTGCCAAATATTAGCCTTTACGCCATAAAATTTTTTTAAAAATAAAACCCTAGTAGTCCTAAAAGAAATAAGGAAAAGAAAAAACTGAAAAAAAAATCTTCAATTAGTACATACACGTAGCTTTAAATCAAACACAAAATTAAATACACAGTTAATACAATATATATATATATATATATATATATATATATATATATATATATATATATATATATATATATATATATATATATCAATAAGCCTATAAAAATCTGATGCAGCCAGCACATAACTTCTATTGTCTATGTCGTTCTATATTATCAAATTTGAGTTAATTGTAATTTTTGTGGACTCTTATAATAGCATTGATTAATTAATGAATGTTTTAAATGGTTTTTAAATGTTTTAATATGATTGTTCTTTGTCATTGTCTTTTACGTTGCGACTTATTAATTTTAACCTCACGTGTAAGTACGATTGTTAGCATTCTCTTATGTCACTATTATAATTTTAAATTGTAGTATTCTCCTGATGAAGACATGAAATATATCGAAAGCTCGGCAAAGAGAAGTGTTTTCTTTAGTATAAGACCAATTGACTGCTGCGTCACCGAGTGGTAAAATTTAAGGATTATTTATTTTTATGTTTCCGTTTGTTTATATATTATATATATATATATATATATATATATATATATATATATATATATATATATATATATATATATATATATATATTGGGATGATAATATAACTGTCCATAAAACCTACAAAGCTACCAACGACTATTATGTGGTGTTTACTAACCTAAGAAGGCAATGTAAAATACTAATTAAACTTAATTACGATTCGTATATTACTGATATAGGAACTAAAATCAAGTCTAGCCCCAAACATTTTTGGTCATTCATTAAGAAACAAAAATCTGAAATTGATCTACCATCAAGTATGTATTTAGGTAACTCTAATTCTCATAATGGGCAAGATATTGTAAATTTGTTTGCACAGCACTTCAGTTCTGTCTATTAAAATATTACCCTTAATTGTGTAAGTGATATAGACTGTTCAAATAACTACATAAATATCAGCAATGTAATCATTACACTGCATTCAATTTTAACCAAAATCAATAACCTCAATGATAGTATAACTGTGGGGCCTGACGGTCTATATATTATATATATATATATATATATATATATATATATATATATATATATATATATATATATACACGTATGTTCATTTTGTGTATAGCGGTTCCTTTCAAATTCAATGAGTCCCTAATATAGAAGTTTGGCTGTAGTTTAAAATTGAATAAAAACTGATTAGGTGCCTACCATTATAAATAAGCAGTTAATTTCTTATTGCGTAATTATTATTATGGTTTCAATTTTTCCCTTCCAACCAACGTGTACACTGTACAGGGTGGCCAACTAAGAATGCGAGATACCGTATTTGGGAAACTATCCATCGTAGAGGCTTGCGCAAAAAAAAGTTATTACTAAAACGGCCAATACAAAAACGCGAAAATAGAGAATTTTTATTTCAAATTTTTTGGACCGATGAAGCCACCTTCAGTAGTGACGGGAGGGTCAATCTGCACAATGTGCATTATTGGTCTGCAGAAACTCACCATTGGTTGCGTGAAGTTCAGCGCCAAGGACGTTGGAGTTTAAATGTATGGTGTGGCATACTGGGAGGCAGAATTATTGGGCCATATTTTTTCAAGCAACCCCGAAGTGGCAATGCATTTCTTGACTTTTTGGTCAATCAATTACCGTTGTTGTTGGAAGATGTGCCTTTGGAAACCAGGCAAAAATTGTTTTTGCAGTTGGATGGTTGCCCAGCACATTTTGTTATTAATGTGCGAGAGCATATTAATGCAGTATTTCAACAGCGGTGGATTGGAAGAGGAATTCTGTTCCCATGGCCTCCGCGATCACCAGACTTTACGATTTTTATTTATAGAGGCGCTTAAAGGACATCGTGTTTCGGACTCAACCTACCACTAGAGAAGATATGAAAAACCGAATCCGTAACGCAATACGTAACATACTGAGAGCCGAAATTGAAGCTGCAGTTTTTTCTAGTCATGAGGGGCTTCAGCAATGCATAGAGCGTGATGCTCAGATATCGAAATGCGGTTTTCGCGACCTTGTTTAGGCATCATTTAGCTACTTGTTCATGAAAAAAAGGTCATACCAATGCATTTAATTTTTTGCGAAAATTAACCGTTTCTGTCGGAATGTCGAACAAAGCCCTCTAGCGACGACATATGAAACTAACAAAACTTCAAATATTATAACATTTGTAGCCCAAGAATAGCTCATTTCAACGCGCCCAAGTTTGTTAAAATCGGCTTAGCCGTTTCGAAGATGCAGGGGTTATTTAAGGAAACCTTTGAATACCCCACCGCTTTATTTTTAGACGTACGTCAAAAGTGCCAACCAAAAAAGTTTAGATTATCCTAGACTTTAAAGATCAGTTATTTTTTATTAGGTTAATATAGCAGAATTCACAGAAACGTCACTTTTTAGATTCAAGATTGCAGTTACGCCCCTAGCCGCCATTTCAGACACTTGAAAATACTTTCCTAGTTTTTGTATTGGCCGTTCTAGTAATAAATTTTTTGCGCAAGCCTCTACGATGGGTAATTTCCCAGATACAGTACCTCGCATTCTTAGTTGGCCACCCTCTACATATGTACTATAGAAGGTTATGCAATCGACTTCTTATTCACTATCGCCTTATCGACTTATAGCTCATTTTACATTTCCCATTATCGGTCATCATGACTATGTGTGTGTGTGTGTGTGTGTGTGTGTGTGTGTGTGTGCGTCTGTGCGTGTGCGTGTGCGTGTGCTGTGTGCGTGTGTCGCGTGTGCGCGTGTGCGCGTGTGCGTTGTGCATGTGCGTGTGTGCGTGTGCGTATGTGCGTGTGTGCGTGTGTGCGTGTGTGCGTGTGGCGTGTGCGTGTGCGTGTGTGCGTGTGTGCGTGTGTGCGTGTGTGCTGTGTGTGTGCGTGTGCGTGTGTCGTGTGTGCGTGTGTGCGTGTGTGCTGTGTGAGTGTGCGTGTGCGTGTGTGCGTGTGTGCGTGTGCGTATGTGCGTGTGTCGTGTGTGTGCGTGTGTACGTGTGTAGTTAAGCAGCTTTCTTTTTCTCTAGAACTGAATAGATTTTGGGAGAAGTTCAGTGGCGGAGAGGAGGGATTAGTGAGGGTTGCTTTTGATTATTATCAAGTATTTCTGAAACAGCTGCATATTTCAATAATACCGATATATGTATATATATATATATATATATATATATTATATATAATTTATATATATATATATATATATATATATATATATATATATATATATATAAAGTGTCCGCAATTAATGGTACACAGCAAAACTGGATATTCCTCGGTAAAAATATTGCGATTTAGCCAAACTTGCCTTAGTCCAAAAGTTGATCATAACCGAGATACAGGGTGTTAAAGTGTTAATTTGCATTTCGTTTTTCTTAATAATTCATCAACAGGACGACATAACGGCACAAAATTAGATATGTGGGGGTTTTCGGGGTAGAAATTCAAATCCGTTCTTATTTTGGACGCCACTTGTAGAGGCCGCCACTTACAGTACATTACATCTATTAAAATGACCTAATTTTGTTGTATCTCCTGTATTAGCCTAAATATTAAAGATTGTGAATTTTCCATCTTTTTTACAAAAAAAAAGTTATACCTTGTAAATGTCTCTCCGAGTGACCGTTTTCAAGATATTTGCGTATAAATTATTCAGTTCACCTTTTCAAATTCCACATAAAAATGTTGCTTGAAGTAAGCTGATATTAAATCAGATGCAATAATAAATGCTATAATTGTAAATGTCAAACTTTATGGGTGTTTGTTGATATTTTGTACGTTTTTTTAATTTTTATAACTGTGTACAAAATGCCCAGACATAATGAGTTTTCAAATGAAGAAATGCGTGATATGATTTGTGTATACGCGCAGAAATTATTTAATGGACGTAGGGCGCATCGAAGGTATTTGGAAATGTATCCACGACGTGTTCACAAAATTCTTACTGAAGAGGGACTGTATCCATTTCATTTCACGCCTGTACAAAATTTACTGCCAGCTGATTTGCCAGCTAGACTGGCATTCGCTCGTTTTTGTCGTATCCAGCACAATGCCGACCCATTGTTTTTAGACAAAATATTATTTACCGACGAAGCGACCTTTACACGTAGAGGCGTTTTTAACTTTAGGAATAAACATTCGTGGGATTTAGAAAATCCACATTTAGTAGCCGAACATCACTTCCAACATGAATTTAAAATTAATGTTTGGTGCGCCCTTATTGGTAACCATGTATTGGGTCCCTTCGAATTACCTACTAATTTAAACGGCGAAATCTACCTTAATTTTCTGCAAACTCAGTTACCCGAGTATTTTGATGATTTGTCCCTAGAACTAAGACAAGACATGGTGTTCATGCAGGATGGAGCCCTGCATATTTCTGTAGACGTGTCAAAGACTATCTAAATGTTCAATTTCCTCATCGCTGGATAGGTCGTGGAAGCCAGACGCCTTGGCCGCCTCGAAGTCCCGATTTCAATCCACTTGATTTTTGTTTTGGGGATACTTGAAATGGCTCGTGTATAAAAAAACAGTGAACACTCGAGAAGAATTATGGCAGAAAATTGTAAATGCTGTCGAACAGTTTCCAACCATCAGTTATTATTTAGGATAAGACGGTCGTTCAGCAGACGGGTTCTCAAATGTATTGAAGTGAATGGTAATCACTTTGAACAGTTATTGTTGAAAGATGCTCTCTTTTTATTAAATGTTAATATTTTTGTATTGTAGTTTTCTTGTTGTTATTTCTGTAGTAATTATAGCATTTATTATTGCATCTGATTTAATCACAACCTAGGTACTTCAAGCACATGTGAGAATTTGAAACGGTGTACTGAATAATTTATACGCAAATATCTTGAAAACGGTCACTCGGAGACATTTACAAGGTATAACTTTTTGTAAAAGATGGAAAATTCATAATCTTTAATATTTAGGCTAATACAGGGAGATACAAAAAATTAGGTCATTTTTAATAGATGTAATGTACTGTAAGTGGCGGCCTCTACAAGTGGCGTCCAAAATAAGAACGGATTTGAATTTCTCACCCCCGAAAACCCCACATATCTAATTTTGTGCCGTTATGTCGCCCTGTTGATGAATTATTAAGAAAAAACGAAATGCAAATTAACACTTTAACACCCTGTATCTCGGTTATGATCAACTTTTGGACTAAGGTAAGATTGGCTAAATCGCAATATTTTTAAGCAAGGAATATCCAGTTTTACTATGTACCATTAATTAGCGGATATGATATATATAATATATATATATATATATATATATATATATATATATATATATATATATATATATATATTTGAACTGGCGTAAATCAAATATTTAATTATTATTATGTAAATATAAATTTAAATATAAATATGCTCCGACTAACTCAAATTATCTCAACGGGGATAGAGTTCAATTGATTTTAAGCTTACTGTTGGTAAATAAAATCAATAACTTGTTATAAAATGTATTATATAGTAAACGGGAAATCATAGAAAATTTTATTTCACACATGGAAATGTTTACGTCAAATAAATTGTAATTTATAATAAGTGGTTTCTGTGTGAAACAGACTTTAGTTGAATCTGCACAATAACGCATGCGTTGCGTTCTAACTGACTTAATTAAATGCAGCCTGTCTAAAATTTCAGCAAATGATCTAAAATGTGTGAGTACAATTATTTTTTTGTTTAAAATAAAGTTATAATGTTGATAATTACACCAGTTCATTCACTTTACAGATATTGATAACAAGTTGTCGCGCAAACATTTATACATAATCAATAAAAACATAAATACTGGATATCAATAGAATAAACAATGCAATAATGGGTTATGATAGTAAAATTTCACTCACATGTGTTGCTGCACTTTCCAAAGAATGTTTTCATTAGGCTCGTTCCATCTTAAAATGTTGGACGTAGACTTCTTCCCATGTGTAGACGATGATACTGCTTTGCTCTTCACAATGGTGCTGTTTAATTTTCCATAATTCATCCAAATCTAATTTACTGCTGAACGACTCTTCCTCGTGGTAAATATGATGTAACGTAATATTGCTCATATGTTTTTAAATAAGCACTTTATTTTAAATTGTATGTTTAAATGTTGGTAACTGTTTACTAAATTTTTCGGATTTAAATTTATATTCTATATTCATATAAATTTTACTTAATTGCACTTTTATTTAAAATGCTGTTATGGAATTTAGTTTATTTAATACTCTGCGTCACTCCCAAGAAAAATAAACATCAAATCCAAAATAATTGTTTGGTTTTATTAACTTAAAAAAAAAAACACATCATCCGATGTTTGAACACGAATTCAAATTGAAACAATTATAATAATATCGACACTTATAATCGTTAACCAAATTTTTAAATTTTGTTATAGGTTAAAGCAATTGTTTCTGAGATCTCGACTCTACGTTGATCGCGTTGACTTATTAGTCACAAAAAAATTCAAAAAGCAGAGTTCAAAAATTGCAAGAGAGTGAGAAATCAGGAGCAATTCCTTTTTTACATTTCTCTTGGATACCAAATTTTCAACTTTTTTTCTACATTA
Organism: Vesta saturnalis; assembly: GCA_036346205.1. Taxonomy (NCBI): domain Eukaryota; kingdom Metazoa; phylum Arthropoda; class Insecta; order Coleoptera; family Lampyridae; genus Vesta; species Vesta saturnalis. Next base: position 1,181,047 of record JARFJB010001946.1, read on the forward strand.
GACACAAAAGATCCAAGCATCTGATTGGTCTAAACAAAATTGTTAAATTAAATAACATACAAATTATGCTATAACTTTTTAAAACAAGTCGTATTTACTTTTGAAAACAGATTTGGAATATGGGCAACTTTCCGCATAAAAAGACCTATTCGCTTCGAAGAATGTATACAGGGACCGCCATAAAGTTGGACACATGGAAAACATTTTTATTATTGGAATTTCTGGAAAACTCTATTGGTGCTTCGCTTCTGCATGTCTGACAACCAAAATATCCATTGTGACATTTGTCACGCTGTAAAGGGACGTCGTCAGATATCCCATTTTTTTACTATTGTTAATTATTTTCTTAATGTTTAGTAACAAGACGCCGTCCTTTATCAACATTTTCCTGTCATGATTAATTATTTGCTAAATAATATATCAGTACTGATATAAAATTCGCGGAATCCATTAAGATAAAGTGACTTGTTAAGTGCAAAGGTGCAAGCAATTATAAAAATTCGTAGAATTTTTAGTAAAATTTAAACATATTTCATAACGTTGGAAAAAATTGCACAATAATTAATCATGCATTCTCCCCCCAGACGTAAATCTCAAAAACGTTTAAAAGTTTGTATACGTCAGAGCATCTTCCGTCAATACTGGCCTACGGAACCTCACCCCCAAAATTTTGTAGCCACCTTCGGAAATGCTTTATAAAAACGCGGCACGCGCTGCTAAAAGAATCTCTCTCTACCAGAAGATAGCTACCAGAAGAATCCGAGCAGAAATCGTGTACTCCATTTTCACTATTTACACTAAAACAAAAACACCTCTAAAAACGTACCAGAAACCGCAGAGTACCTGTAATTACACCCTCGTCGGGAGATTAAGCTGAACACCTAGTTTACGCCATTAATCCAGTAAAATCGAAACGTAAGCGTAAAAACTAGACGTGTTCATCAGTACTAAATTATCGCCTGTGATTAAACCGCCGCCGCCGCCACTACCGGAAAACGTAAGTTATACCGTTTGCAATTAGTAAGATTGTTACCTGTAAATCAGAAACCATCCGGTGATCTACTTCGCATTAAATAATTAATATCATTATTGTTAGACGCCAACGATTCAGTTTAATTGAAAACAAAGGTTTTATACTTTAAACTCGGCCAACATAACAAAATTATTTCATATAAATAAAAAACTGTGTAATAGTATAATTAATATCGGAAGGTAAACAAATAATCCGCAGCTACCGTGCTGCTAGCAGTTGCATAAATATATCACGAATAGCAGTCTATTTCTTGAATATTGTAAGATAGTTTTATATTGATGACGAATGTTTGTATGGTGTTTTATTATGTATTAGTACAGTTTATTGTAATCTCACGATAATTATCCTGAAGATGGAATAAATTAAATTCCGAAAGCTTGATAAATGTCAAAGAGTGTTTCTCCTTTTTTAAATCAATAAGCCTTAATAAGATTGACTGCAACTTCAGGTTCTGAAAATAATAATTTTATATAAATAAGTACAGTCAAGATTACCTATCTCTGGGTATATATATATATATATATATATATATATATATATATATATATATATATATATATATATATATATAAGATAAGTTTATTGGGGAATGCAGTCAATTATGAATTCATAATCAGTCAAGATTACCCACTTACTTGTATATATATATATATATATATATATATATATATATATATATATATATATATATATATATATATATATATATATATACATATTTTACATTAACACGTTCCCTACCAACGTGTTATGAACGACTTGGCCACCCTGTTTCATTCCTAAGTGATGAATTACAATAAATTAGATATGTTTTAACTTTGAATGTTACCGATAATGAAAATTATTTAATTTGTTAGAGCTTTCGATCAAAATGACCGACGCGGTGCGGTGGGGTTAATTTGGTCGTTTTACGCCACGCCAATCATGGCTTCGATCACCCAACAGAACTTGACCTTCAATTTTACGCATGGCCGAAGGGGTAGGGTCGGCAGCGAACACCGACGATTTTTGTATTTGCAGCATTGTAGCAGTATGCTATCAGCTTCAGAGTAGATTGTACGTTTTATCGGCTTTACAATTTTCCGTTTTATTCGAGTTTTACACGTAGCAAGGCTATTTACTTGAAAGGTATTATACAGTTTTTTGAAATATGTCCAAAGGTGAATACTTATTCGTAATGATTATAAACTTTCAGAGGCAGAAATGATGCCCATGCATGATATTATATTTGACGAAGACACAGACGACTCCCTCAAAGCAAACATTATGAACCTAGTTCAGAAGGTACAATATAAGTTATATAAATGATCATATATAAAAAAAACATATAAAAAAATAACTCATTTATGTGTTTTTTTAAATATAGTTTGCTCTCGCTGTTCAGGTGAGTCGCCATCCAGTCAATCCTTAAAAGATGATACACAGTAGATCCGTAGAATGTCCCTTGTAATAATGGCTTCCAACAACCCTAGCGCCTTTACTTTAGATTCACCTTTACCTAATGCATAATTAGGATCAATTTACATTGAACCGTTCTTTATAAAACGATCTTGGTGAAGCATATATTTGCCCCGTGGACAACAAATACAATTTAGCGAATTTCGGGAATGTTTTGGAGTAAATCCAGCATTTATGAAATACTATTTGAGCAAAGCTGCCATTTTCAACGAAGCCATTTTATCCAATGTGATGGCTCGGAAAAATATGCTACCTATGGTTCATTTTGCCAAAGACAATCAATGCAAAGAAGGAGATCGACTGCATAAAATTCAAGGTCTTGTCGATAGGCTTTACAGAATTTTGAAGCTTTTTATCATTCTCGAGAATTGGTATGTGTTGACGAGTCGTTAATTCCTTTTCGAGGCAGACTAATTATGCGTCAATATATGTATAAAAGCGGCATAAATATGGTGTCAAACTGTTCAAGCTTTGTACAAGGGCGAAGATATACATTACGATTAAAAATATATGCTGAAAAAACCTTGAAGTGAGAGAAACAACACCAACAAGGGTGGTAACGGAATTATACGAATCTCGCTTGAGTATATGACGTGCGTTTATCCATTCAACCGTAGCTATTACTCAGGGAGAACAGTTAATAGTTAAAGAAGGATTAATGTATTCAAAATGGACTTTTTTAGTAGTACTTTTCATACCTTTAGTTATGCAAGCTGTATACTATCGAGAAGAGAAGAAACCACAAACATATTACGCGAACAGTAAAACACGATCCTCACCCAAGACGTTGGTAGTCAGTGGTTTCTGAAGGACCGAGCCACGGAGGGCCACGTCGAAACCAGAGGAACCAGCCCTATACCAGTTTTGGAAGTTTCCGTTATCACATAGAAACGGAACATGTGTTTATAGTTGACTGACAAACTAATCAGCAATTGAAGAATCCTTCTAGTTCTTCTCGAAGAAGTTACTCAATTCAAGGAGTCGAGTTAGGAAGAAAAATGTTGGTGTGTGTATTATTCAATTTAGTGTAAATTATGTTAATGAGTATGTTGAGGTCTCTCTGACTAAAGAGATAGATAAATTAATATTTGAAAAAAAGAAACTATATCATAGGTGTTAACAAAACAAACCCAAAAAGGAAGGGAGGAATATAGAGAAAAAACAAAGACCTAAGAAGAAGAATTAAAGAAGTAAAGAACCAACACGGAGCAGAAATGTTGGCAAACTGAAGGCATGATATGAGAGGCCCATTCCACGGTGGTATAGAAAACGACTCAAGAATCAAAACGAATAATGTACATCACCTAATCAGCATGAGCGAGTGGGAAAGTATTACTAAGGATCACTAACAGAAAATTGCAGAGAACATAAAGACACAGTACCACCACACATACTACAGCAAAGAGAGGACACTCACCTACTAATAACAAAAAAATCGAGATCACAGGAACCAGGGAATATAAATATAGAGATATTAAAATACGGGGGAAAAGAAATTATAAATCTAATAACTAACCTACGGAATAAATGCATCACACTGGTACAAAGCCCATATAACTTCGGTCTTGCAAAAAAGATATTGAAAGGACTCTAGTTGCTACAGATGCCATAGTGTTACTAGCAGAATTAATAGGTTGTTTGGAAAGATACTGCAAACAAGTTAAGAATAAATGTTGGTTTCAGAATAAGTGAAGATCAGAGTGGTTTCGTACCTGCACGCTGCTGTACTGACAATCTCTTTGTACTGCAGCAAATACTAGAAAAAATGATTGCAAAGGGAGAAGAAATCCATCCTCCCTTCATTGATCTTGAAAAAACCTACGATTCGGTACCCTAAAGTAAGCTCTGGAAAGCCGTGTCTCAACTGAATATGAATGGTTATCTACTAGCTATTATAAAAAAAATATATAACAACATATCTTACATATATGTATATATATATATATATATATATATATATATATATATATATTGTATATGTAAGTTCTAGAAAATACATGTTGGATTGCTCAGTGGTTCAGCGGTAAAGGTGTCAGGCTTACAAGTGAAAGGTACATATTATTCTGGTTAGACTGCATTTACCCTTATTGAAGAAACAATTACAAGGAATACATATGATGAATGTACTTACACCGCTTATGCTTGGCGAAATTATACTTGTTCATTTGATGTACCAGTAGTCAACATTTCCCTGTTAGAAGTGAATTCCACTTGGAAAATATTTATACCAAGTGCGATCCTATCCGTGAAGAACTGTATTTCATAAGTGACTACCACAATGAAAAAATTTTGGGCCTTGCATGCATTCAACAAGTCTTGAATGGAGGATCATTCAAACAGTTCGAGACAAACTGCCCCATAATATATGAAACAGAGAGTAATCTTCAATACATAACGCCTATAAGTAGCCACAATATAATCGTTACTCATTCAAAACTATCCTTACATTGAAAAGTGCTGCTCCACTACGCAGGAACTAAAGCACTATGAAGAAATTGGAGCCATCGGCCTGAGCATTCCCTGTCATTGTCAACTTGAAGGAGACGATTTCACAATATACCCCAGTTATCCATGTGTTTATAAATTAGAAAAATTTGGAGAAAACCTGCTTATTGCAGCAACATGGACACGTTATGGAGGACGATCTCTTCCGAAATAGCAAGACGGTACCTTAAATTTTAATACCTTAGAATATTCTTTGGATCTAGAATCGATCCAACAACAGTTTCCAAATCCAGTATGCCTCTTGCCACATATTTCCTTATCATTTTATTCCTTTTAGTCTTGATTTTATATTCCCTTTGTATCTACACTTTCTGTACGTTACAAAAATTAGAAATTTGCAATGCCTTACATAATTCCTTTGAAACAACTTAGTTAACATTAGACCGCCAAGACCACGTCGTCAATTACCATTACCGAGAATGAAATTACAATTAATTGGAAAATGAATATCTGGACACCCATTCCATTAGTACCATTGTAGCCCACAGCGGCCATTATGAACTTCGGACGCATCAACCGAAGGAAGAAAGGAAATAAACACCGGAGAAGAATCTCATTATGTAACAATGCAACGATTACAGACATATAGTGCAAAATACTAAAGAAAAGTAAGTGCCGGGAAAAGTGAGTGATTTTCTTTTAAGGTGCAATCGACTTTTAAATTTAAGTAAAACGATGACTGACCGTTAACAAACACCAACACGAACTAAGTTAAAATTTGTGTGATAATAAACAGACTTATCGCCAAGTTAACGACTTTTTGTGGTGAAAAACTTTCGGACAGTCCTACCATATCTTACCAAATACTTTGTTTCGTATAAATTTTAACTAAAAAAATGTACTATCATGTTTTTTTACCGTTATATAACTCTTTTATTCTAAATAAGTCTGTAAGTAACAGCACGCAAGGAAGTTCAACTTGATTAAATGTAAAGTATTATAAGTTTTTGTTATGAACAGATAAGTTCAAAAGTAAATATGTAATTAAAAATTATTATTAATTTTATTAACTACATAAGAAGTTTACCTCGAGTAGGATTTCAACCTACGACATCTACTTTGCTAGAGAAGCGCTTTAACCAACTGAACTATTGAGATAAAATCCCTAATCGATGTAAACTTTGTCTTTATGTATGTAGAACTGATGCAACGTTCATTCTTTTACTCAGAAAAAAATCATTATTATTAAAATTGTATTTTCTAGCTTTGTCAGACGACCTATCAACTCAATCAACTCAAGACATACTCATCTAAACTTCAGTCCTTTAGTACAAGGGCATTTTTCGTAGCCGGAAGGAAATGTCACCAAGAGAATTTCAATTACATATTCAATACCCTCTAATCCATTTTTACTTTATTTTCTAAATAATTTTATATTGAATGAAGATTAGATTAATTTAGTCACTTAAATACTAATCATTGTACACGCGTTTCGTTTTATTGTCCTACTTATATAAATCACGTAAGCGAGTAGTAAATTAGTTTAATGTAGGGTATATAACCCCAAATGTACTTATTTACATGTTAACCAATGTCCACATGCGGTAAGGTGTTTCCTAGTTAAAAGGAGCGTCCGGATTTTACTTACGTCAATTATCAATCCCTATAAATGTGAGTAGAAAGGGTATTAGCGATTATAAAAATTATTATTGTTAGTAGGTAAGATTGGAGACTTTTGGAACGCACGACATTTCCAAGCTCCCACATTTCCAAGGTTACCACAACTTCAAGGTCCCACCAGTTCAAGGTTATGAGAGAAGTAGACCATGTTTGCACAGAACTTTCCCAAGGTCGCACATTTCTAAGATCACCACAGCTGTAAAGTGTAAAAATACGTAGGTCACTAATACTCAACAAATTATCAAGGCTAGTTGCGCACCCTACCTACTCAGATAGACATCTCACTTTTTTCAAGGCTTGCTCATGTAATTTTTTACACTTCTCTGATACCACACTTAAAACCAAAATAAAAAAAGATAACGATATGCTAATATTCTTATTTCTTGTATGTACAAATATGTTTAGTGTATTATTCAAATATATGATTTTCTCTAGGAATAAACCATTTTGATTTAGTACAAGTGGAAAAGGTCCTTTCCACTTCTGTATCATTACACCTGCGAGGACGTGGTGCAAGTAATTGAACGTACGTGCAGTGTGGTGCCCATCAGAGATGCTCCTGTAACGAAGTCACATGACCGCCATTGGTTTATTCGAACTCCACACATGAATCATTTAACCGTATCGTCTGAAGATGCTCCTCTAGAGCACTAGCAGATGTTCATCAGCGGTACATGATGGTATACCATTACAGTATCATTGGTGTATTTGAGCATATACACCGTGTAGTGTCTACTTGTCTGTCTGTCTGTCTGTCTGTCTGTCCGTATGTCTGTCTGTCTGTCTGTATGTCTACCTGACTGTTTGCCTGTCTGTACAGTAGTCGCCGCGCTCAGTCAGTTAGTGTCGGTCTGTCTGGTCTGGGGTTGCACTATTGGGGTCGACGTTTTTCTGGAAATAAATCATAAGTAGGAAGAGAGTTCTGTCAGTTATACTTATTATGTCTGTCTCGATCACTTGCAAAGACCAGTTGTCGAAGAGCTGCATTACGAACTCGGATGAGTTCGTAAAGTGCCATAAACAGAATGAAATAAGGGATCATTTCTCTTTTGGCAGACACCAAAACAATGATTATTTCTGTCTGTGCCAAACGTATTCTTCTATTCCAAAACAGCTTATACTTGATAATGCGTTTCTATAGCACCAATCTTAAGCATGTGTACGATGATCACGTTAATGTAGATATGACATTTGACATTTTTAGGGATTTGTATTTCTGTTGCTGGCGTGACAAATTTGGATTCCTTGTGATTGATAAAGGGAGTGATGTTAATGCAGGTCGCTTCCGTAAGAGATTTGATTGTTACATTGCATTATAAATACTGCACTTGTTATGCAAACATGCAGTAGTAATGGAGGAGCGCTTAGTACAAGATATTTTGCGCGCTCGCAAGAGTGTATAACAAAAATAGGCTAGTTTAAAAGAAAATACTGCACTTACAGAGCGTGCAATGGAGGCGCACTTTAAACCTGTAACACAACCATTGAAACAATTGATTACTAAACAAGATGGTTCTCTCGTGAAAGCTGAACCATTTACATCAGAATTCAGAAAAACTGAGCCTGTTGCACATGAAAAGGAAAATTTGTTACATCATACGCCTAAAACGTCTGGAACTCGGAAGGCACAACTTTGTCTTGTTCCTGACACCGTTCCACAAGTTTTAGAGAAAACTGTGATTGCTGATACCACACATGATGACGACAGGGAGATTCCTACTTTATAACAATTGAAATCAGAACTGTTAGCTGCTGGATCTCAACCGGCCTTTGAAGAGTACCTTAGTCAGCATGAAGTATTAGCGAAATATTATGTGGAAGGTATATTTAGAGATTCCGAAGACGAGTATGATTTAACATACCGTGTACACTTTCTTCCCGAAAAAGAGAAATTTTTTACTGGTGATGCTGAACTAGACTTGGTTGGAGAGAATCTTCGTATCGCTCTTACTGATGGGTCATCATTAGACTATAATGGAACTCCGGAATTATATGAGCTAAAATTCAAAAAAGCTCCTACGAGATACAAAAATAGTGATCTGCAGCAATACAATGACATTTTGCGCCGCGCAAATGCTGCTGGACGTAATTATAACCCAGATGACCAAATCCAAGGAACTAATAGTAGGAAATACATTGAGATCATTAAACCATTACTTCACCTTAAAAAACTTCTATCTCCAAAACAGGGGGTGGAATGCAACTATTACGATATAATAACAAAGCGATTGAGTTTGTACCTTTGAATGATCCGAATAAATTAATGGATTAGTTGCGGGAGTTATTGGGATCAATGTCGGCAGGAAATACTAGCAACCACAACGAAATAATATATATAATTGACGAATTACGTAAAGTGAAACTAATAAAGTAGGATCTCTGTTATAAACCTATTACTATATTCATTTCATTGTTACAACGACCATCACAGTAGATACTACTACATATCCAGCACTGATGTCAATAGATAAATTTGGTGGACACCATCATCAAATGACAATACATAAATTTTGGTAAACATATTGTTCAGCATTCTGGTGATATTCATTATGAAAATTCCATTTGTTTCTCTGGAATAGCCATTAAAAAGAGAATTAGTCTTCTTACTGGTATAGATGACACCGACACCTTGCCCTGTAACGAAGGTACCGTAGTGTATTGCAAGTGGAGTCATCCAGGTCTCGAGCTTAGCATCAACGATAAAAAGTATACGCTTGCGATGTAATTGGTCACCACATAACTAGGAATGCTGCAATTAAAGTGACTATACCAGAGTTTATACAGTTTGTAACTGCGACGATCCAAACTGGTACAATGAGTAAAGCTGATGTTGTTGAAAAACTGCACAAGCCAGCACGTAGAAATTTTCCGCGGCGTTATGTGGTACTTAAAGGTTTAAATGATCTGTTTCAAGCTGATTTAGTAGAAATGATACCTTATGCTCGGGTAAATAAAGGATTTCGATGTAATTTAGTAGTAATAAATGCATTTTCTAAATATGTTTGAGCTTATCCCATCAAACGCAAGAATGATAAAATAGTCGCAGATGTAATAAATAAACTTTTGTCTGGTTTGCAAACGACGCCTACACATATACAGACTGACATGGGAACGGAGTTTTATAATGCTGAATTTAAGAAAGTAATGAAAAAATTTAATATTAATCATTACAGCAGTTATTCAAACTTGAAGAGTTGCATAGTTGAACGTGTAAATCGCACTCTTAAAGCAATCATGTGGAAAACATACAGTATGCAAGGTTCCTATAAGTGACTATCAATATTACCTCAAATTGTTGCGGATTATAATTCAAGAAAGCATAAAACCACCCGGTACAAACCTATAGTTGTAACGAAAAAAAATGCTACCCCAATTTTTAAACATTTAAAATGTCATAAAGTTCTTGACCATAAGACGCCTAACTTTAAAGTTAAGGATTATGTACGTATTAGCAAATACAGAAACATATTCTCTAAGGTATACACGCCTAATTGGAGTTATGAAGTCTTTCGAATAACAGCTGTGAAACGTTCCAGTCCAATTAACTACACATAACGTGGTAGTCGAGATGAAGAGATACAAGGACGTTTCTATGAGCCAGAACTTCAAAGTGTTAAACATCCTGACATTCACCTAGTTGAACGTGTAGTACGACGTCGAGGAAATACTTGTCTCGTTAAATGGTTAGGGTTTGATAATTCTCACAATTCATGGATTTCTAACAAAGACATTATATAATACGCTCTGTACGATTCCTTTTACATATTGTAATATTATGACGTAATAAATACGTTTTTTTAATTTTTTATTTATTATTAATGCATACAATACTATACACTACTAAAGCGTTTCATAATTACGTCGTAATTACGATGTTGCCTTTCCAGGACGGCTGCAAGTAGTTGGCTAAACTTTTCTATTATTTTTCTAAAGCGTGCAGAGTCTCTTGCTAACTGTTTCCATTCTCCTTTTCGCTCCCATTCTACTACATCGTGTACTATGTTTTTGAGCTCATTCATGCAGACCTCCTTCACTTGACGTGTTGCGATCTGTTGAAATATAATTCGGTAAATGACATTCTGCTTCATGTACAAATTGTTCCAGAGATATTTCTCTAAGGTCTTCTATTAACCGCTTAATGCAACAAATGCACTCCACACCATCGTCATGTTTTTCACACAGACGTATTCGACTACCATACTTATAAACTAGGTTATCTAAATAGTCATCATTAAGCGTACCTCGTCCATACACTTTTTTATGTTCAGCATCAAATTCTAATGATTGAAATTGATATATGAGTCTTTGCACCGCACTAACACAATCGACAGCATTAGGCCACGACTCTGCACAATAACACATCTACATGTTAACTTAAACATTTGTTATTATCCCTATTCTCGATATGATCATTAACCCCACTTATTACTTAACGGCTTTCGCAACTTCTACGTCAATATCAATTTTCTCTTTGGCAAATACTCCAATTTCCATAACACATGCTACATTGAGATCAAATATATCTTGTATTAACCTGTGTATGTCAACATATGCATTTCCGCTGCCGCATGTATTATTTTATTATAAAATGCAGGAAATTCCATAGTAGGTACTAAATCCAATCGGTAGCTGACTATTTTAAGAAGTCTCTATAACGGTTCTATAGACTCCCATCCTAAATAGATTTCCGATTCTTCACAATCAGAGATGCGTATAATTTTCTTCGTGTTAATAGTTTCATACGATATCATTTTCGAACCCATCTTGGTAGGCAGCCATGCCCCTTCAGGTGTGTAGAAATAATTTGTAATTATCCCTTGATTATCCATAAGTATGTGCCGTTCCTGCTTACCAAACACCACTCCATTACCCTTAGAGCCACCAGGTTTCACGACTGGTTAAAAATTCAATTGGGGAGACAGACCAACACTAACATACTTCGATTTACTTTTATTTAAAAAATAATGCAAATTGTTTATTAAAATATCACGACATTCACTTGAATTCATAACACTCACAATCTTCGCCTTTTCTACCGTTTGACGTAATATGTTCTCCATTATATACAATACTGCTTTTACATGTACTTCCTCTGCATTTATATCCTAATTTCCCCACTATTTCTACCGTCAAGGTTACCAGCTTCACCTTGAACGCCACACTGCATGTTACTTCAGCAATCCTACAGTTTCAAGGCCTTCATTCACGGCGTTTCTGCAAGGTTGGCGGGATCTCACCAATCACTTCAAGGATGCCTTTTTCATGTTTCCGTCCCCCACATTTTCAATGTTCACACGCCCTCAAGGTTGCCACAAGTTCAAGGTTCCCACTCTTACAATGTCCTCCACCTCTTACGTTTACCACTTTTCCAAGGTTACACAATTCAGATATCAATCATGCCATTCTTCAAGGTTACCTATACATATGTTTTTAGAACGTTATTCTTTTCTTTAACAGTAGGGATAACTGCACATACAGTGTCGTGTTATTTCCACCAGTGCCAGTATGTCTGCTAGCCCAATTGGGATGATAGAGAGTGCACCAACCATTATCACTTTTTAATCTAAGTGTGCGGCGAGCATGTGAACTAATTCCTAACTGGGTGCAATTTGAAGAAAAAGGGTTGCTGCCTTCTACGACATTAGAAGCATTAAAGAATACATATGAAGATGTGTAGTGGAATACTGAATGGTTTTCTAACCTAAATAAAAGAATTCGCTACTTCCACCATCATGCCTTCATGGGTAATTTGGGATATTATTCACACAAATTTGCTCTTCATACTCGTTATTATCTTGCTGGCCATATGCGTTTATGCTATGACTGCTACAAAGCATTGCAACCAAGTGAATACCGAGTTATTGACCATCATACACATATGGATAGATGGGTCGCCATTTACCACATGTCACACCAAGAATACTGGTGCTCATCATGTAGAGCGCCCCTAACAAGGTGTATGAAGATGATTCATGCATACTCTGCGGTGAAGTGTATTATTTGGACAATTAGTTTTTTTATAATGTATATATTGTATATAATAAATTATTTCCTGTTAGTATCTTACTGTGTTCTACGATATAAGAATATACGACGTATCACCAACCTTTTATTATCCTCTGTATTACAATTGTTTCAATAAACGTTTACTTACGTATGGAACATGGTCTGGAGTTCACTCACCTATATCGCTTGCAGCAGCAGGGTTCATTTCCATATCTTCAGACGATACTGTTGAATACTTCATGTGTGGAGTCCGAATAAACCAATGGCGGTCACCTGACACTCCGCTACAGGAGCATCTGCGTTGGGCACCACACTGCACGCTCGCTCAATTACTTGCACCACGTCCTCACAGGTGTAACGATACAGAAGTTGGAAGGACCTTTTCCACTTTTACTAAATCAAAATGTTTTATTCCCAGAGAAAATCATATATCTGAATCACTGATTACATTTGTACACACAACAAATAAATGTATTAGTATATCATTATCTTTTTTTGATTTCGTTCTAAGTGTGGTATCAGAGAAGTTTAAAAAATTACATGAGCACGCCTTCAAAAACTGAGATGTGTATCTAAGTAGGTAGAGTGCGCAGCTAGCCTTGATAATGTATTGAGTGTTAGTGACCTACGTATTTTTACACCTAACAGCTGTGGTAATCTTAGAAATGTGCGACCTTGGGAAAGCTGTGTGCAAACATGGCCTACTTCTTCCATAACCTTGAACTGGTGGCACCTTGAAATTGTGGTAACCTTGGAAATGTGGGACCTTGGAGTTTTGGTGTGTTCCAAAAGTCTCCAATCTTACCTAATATTGTTATTATTACTGTGTTAGCGATTATTTTTGTGTTAGCAAGTATAGATTGTAAATTAACAGAGTACCAGTTCGTGCAAGGTGTTCAAATTCCATGTAAGGATTTTATTTTCTTTATTATACTATTTTTTGATTATTTATATTTGTTTATTACCATGTACTAACTAAAACATCTCTCTCTCTCTCTCTCTCTCTCTCTCTCTCTCTCACTTTTACCTTTCATATCACCTGTTAAAGGTCTTGGTTGAAAGTCGCATCCCTCTCGTTATGCTAAATATATGAGCTACACAAACTTAAACCCCCAATATATGGGAATACAGACAACTGGTACACTAGTATCGATCTTGCTAACCGGCTTTTAGATAAAAAAACTTCTTTAGTGGGAATATTCAGGAAGAATTAAAAAATATGTCGAAGGAAGTCTCTCAAAAAGGCAACCTGAAAAAGGATGAAATAATTACGGATGAAAATGGCAGAGAACTCGCCGTTTTCAATTTGCAGGATAAAAGAAAGGTTATTATGTTATCAAAAGGAAGGGTGGAAGTATTATTAAACCTAAAGTTGTAGTAGACTACAATAAGGCAAATATTTCTGTAGATTTATCCGACCAAATGACAGCATATTGTTCTCCTCTTCGAAAAACTGTAAAATTATACAAAAAATTAGCCATAGAGTTACTGTTATCAACAGCTATAGTGAATGCCTATATTTTACACAAGGAATGTAATGTTGTAAATATTGTTGACTTTCGTAAAGAAGTAGATCGATATTTGGTTTCGAGCACCCATAAGCAACAGCAGAAGCAAAAAATAATAGAACCAGAACGACCAAGAAGATTCCGCCATAATTTGGTAAAAAAAGAAGGAAGATCCGTTACCGTAAGGTAACATTGAAGGGATGATGTGAAAAAGTAGTTCATCGATTCATTTTTCGGTCATACTGAGTTACGCGGTCTGATTGGGTAGCACTCGTTTTGGTCATTTTGAACGACCTGGCAGAGAAAGTGTTAAAATTAACTCGCTTTATTTTATTCACTACACTTTTTACATCAGGTACGCATAACATTTCTATATATCCAAACAAAATGGTATAAAGAACGACTAAAACACAATTCACACTGGAGTGAAGATCGATTAAAAATCATTCACAAACTGCCACATACCAACTTTTAAAAAACGAGATGAGCTAATCCTCTTCATTAAAAGGTGTTCTTACAAATTGGGACAAAAAATGAAGGATAAACAACATAATGTTTTTGCATGTCAATTATTTACAAGTGAAGGAATGGAATTACAAATATAGTACCTACTGTGTATTTATTCATGTATTAGCAATAGGTACAAATTACATATAAAGAATAAGAATCTGACTAATTAATCACCTGAAAATGGATGTAAACGAGTTGTTTTACAACATATCTCTATGTCTATTTTCTTTGCATGTAAATAATTATAATTAATTAAAACAGAAATCATGTCAAAGGAGATGGTGTTGTCGTGTCAAACACGAACAAAAAAATAACCGTTTAAGTTAAAAAAAACCTAACGCGTATGATGTGGTTCTATGAAATAGTACTTTGTTAGTATGTAACGAATAAACTGTATAATAGACTAAAGATTAGTCTATGTCGCTTTTAGATTTTTAAATAAATGTTTGTAGCTGCAATTATTGTATGATGGATTTTTTATATTTGACTTTTAAAAGTGTTTTTTATATGTTCTTTTAGTTAATACCAATCTTGTAGCAATTGTTAATAAGAAATATTGGCGGAAATGCTACGAGTGCTTAACTATTGATCGATAATTTTTTCATGAAAATTTTTTATTTCGTAAAACCACGAAAAAACTCGAATGATAAAATATACAGAACATAACAACATTGATTTCATTTTTGAAATAATATCAAAATTTCCAATTACATTTTAATAATAATACCAGTGTTTTAAGTAAAATATTATGCCACAATTTCTTTTATATTCCTTGTTATTTATCTGCACGTTTCAATACAACATGTATCAGTATCAAGAGCAAATATATAAATAAAATAACAAACAAGTAGTTTTGGTAACAAACCATTCAGGTAAAACCGCAAACTTGATGTAAATTATAATTTTACATTTAAAAAATCTTTTAAACGTGAGGTCAACCTGTTCATTCACTAAAGGTACATTCTGTTTATGCTTATAAGTTTATAATGCTGCCAAAATATCTAATTTGCCTTTTTTCTAAAAAAATGTAAAAATTTAATGTTGGTTAGC
The DNA here is from genome assembly GCA_036346205.1 of Vesta saturnalis. Lineage (NCBI taxonomy): Eukaryota > Metazoa > Arthropoda > Insecta > Coleoptera > Lampyridae > Vesta > Vesta saturnalis. Next base: position 1,196,737 of record JARFJB010001946.1, read on the forward strand.
GAAATCATAAGGTGATTAGTTACTATTCAACGTTTGGCATAATTTGATTTGTTTGTGTGTTTATATTTGTAACATCTAATGTGTAACTATTTTGCATTAAATTATAAGATCTATCTACAAAAAATTTATTTACGTATGGCTAGTCCTATGTCGCCTAGTTTAGCTAATATCTTTATGGATAATTTAAAAAATAATTTTTTTTAATCAAATGTTTGTTTTCGTTATGTTGATAGATGATAGATGATGTTTAATAGTTCAACAGAATTCATTGATAACTTTTAATTACTATTAGCAATTTACATCCTAATATAAAATTTACATTAGAGAAAGAACAAAATAGAACCATTAATTTTTTAGATTTAAACATCAAAATTAATATACGGAACAAGTTTCAGTTCGCCATATTCAGAAAACCTACACCTACAGACATTACATTTCCAAACGGTTAAGTCACCATAAAACACATAAGTCAATTGCATATAGATCATTAGTACATAGAGCGATGTCATTACCATTAAGACAGACAAATTTTAAAAAATAAATATCAATTATAACACAAATTGCACAAGCCAATGGATACATTTTAAGTATAATCGACACTTTAGTTAAAAATCAAGGGTACAAATTGTCTATCAAAAACATTTATCCAATTAACACGGAACCGATAGAAAATAAAAACATATCAATTTTATATTTTGGAAAAATATCAGAAACAGTAACTCACATATTACAAAAGAACAAAAATTATAAAGTGGCTTTCAAAACTAGTACTTAAGTGTTAATTTAATGCGAAAGGTGCAACTAACGACATTTTAAGGTATTTGTAAATTGAAGTGCACATTCTGTAATTCTGTTTATATTGGAAAAACACTCAGGAACTTCGACGTTAGATATAAAGGACATATTAGATGTTACATATATAAACACACAGACAAATCAAATTATTCCAAGCATTTAATAGTAAATAATCACCTTAGGACTTCACAAAACAAAATATAATTTTTACATTTTTGTAACAGCAAAGTCAAATCAGATGTTTTGGAAGTATTCGAAAGTTATAAACATAAACAGATAGCACCTTTAATGAACGAACAGGTTGATTTTAAAGGCTCACGTTTAATAGATATTTTAAATATAAAATAATAATTTGCATCAAGTTTGATGTTTTACCGTAATGATTAGAGAAATAAATAATTATATAAAAGAAATTGTGGAAGTGTATTGTATTTAAAACATTAGTGCTATTAAATATGGAATACTAGGATGTAAGGTTAAATATAAAATTTACTTTGTAATACTGTTCCTAATCCATGCTATAATTAATCCATCAATATCGGAAGAGTGTTGTATATTCTCAAAAAACCGCGTTTACCCCTAAAATTAATAAAGCGCCGAACGTGCAAATATTTACTGTCGCAATCTTCTAAATTGGCTACACTATATTTACCTCTAAAATTAAAATAATAAGTGAAATTACATTCAATAAAGTAACGACTAAGTAGAACTTGTCCCAATTCTCAACTTAATATCTGCAAATTTTACAATATTCGTACATTTCATTTCTTGAAACCAGTGAATCTCAAACTTTAAAACACAAATCTTTTAAAACTTACCTAACTATCTAGCGAAAGTCTAACACACAGTGATAGGTTACAGAGGACAACCCTTTATCTCCAGATTATGAGAACTTGAAGTACGTATATTTTACCACCAAATAAATCTGATTTAAACCGAATACGCGCAACATTCTATTCTTGCAAAAGAGGTAAATATATACTGTGATTTTCAAAAACCGTAAAAGTGTTTTTCTTGCAACATTGCCTTTACATCAAGCCCGTCCAATTAACTCGATAATGTTTTATGGATTGGAAGAATCTAATGGATGGTGACTTGGAACAACGGAAAAGAAACTTTTAAAGGACAATTGTATACCTTACTTTTAATATAAAAATGTAAACTTTTTCCATTACTAAGCGTAATTAACATACTTATTTTTGGGTTTATTAAATTGTGTATTGTTCTATATATATTTAATATAAATTTATTCGTTTCGATAACAATTACAGTTACCGTCCTCAGTAAATGGCAATATAAGTTTAAGAATTACTTGAGATGTTTTTTGAAATCCGAAAACGATGTAAAACGCAAACATACGCCTGTTGTTAGTATAACAGTTTAATTATTAAGTTACCGCAGCACTATAACTTAACATATAGTTAAATTGAAAATCTTACGAAACGTGCTATATTTTATGAAAATGTAAACTTTCACCATTAACACTCATAATAAAATACTTATCTTTTTGGGATTTTTAATGGTGTACTTTAAATTATACAATCTAAACGTTTCGATAACACTTACAGTTATCTTCGTCAGTAGTAATGTTTGTTAAAAATTGTTAAAGATGTAGTAAACAATGTTGTCAAATTTGAAAAATTCAAACATAAACATAAACCTGCTATTAATATAACAGTTTGAGAAACGTATAAGCCAACTATAAAATTGTAGTAAAGAATAACTAGGTCATAAAATTAAATATTGTTAAACTGCCTCAAAGATGACAAACCAGAACACTCTCTACGACGAAAGCTAACAATGAAATTTGCCAGCCAAAAACACATTTAACAAAATTTAATCGAGTTATGATGTAAGTGTAAAGTTGTGAAAAACTTTCAATTTTAAAATGATAGAAGCATTCACAAATCCAAACATTACATCAAATAAAATAACCCAGTTAAATCTAACAGAGATATCTTTATCAATAATTGGAAGTGTTATTAACAATGAAAAGCACAATGCAGAACGTTCTTTGTAATTTTAATTTCAATTTAATTTCAACTACTTATGTTAAATTATAGTGCTGTGGTAATTTAACATATAATTGGTAAAGCATTTGCTTCAAGGTCTAGGAAAAACACAGCAAAAACCTAGACATACCAAAAGTTGAAAACAAATTAAAATCAAGGCGTATCATTATGCTCTTTTTAATTATAAGATGCCAAAACCTATTTAAACGGAGATTTTCTTCTTGTCTATTAAAATTATTCGGGTTTATATATTTCAATAGCTTCACGTTGCAAACGAACATAATAATGGGTTTGTCTTGACAATATTTTCATATTGTCAAATTGAATGTCATGATTTAGATTATTCAGGGCATGGTCAGCCACAGCAACCTCTCTGGTTGACCAATCTACAAAATCTCATATGTTCTTTGCGTCTTGTATCAAAGCTACGTTTTGTGGTCCCGATGTATACTTTTCCACATGAACAGGATAACTTATACACTCCGGAAGATGATAAAGGGTTTGACACATCTTTAGGTGATCTTAAATGTTCTTTAATTTTTCTTGTAGGTTTAAAAATAGTCCTAATGCCATGTTTGATTAGGATTTTTCAATTCTATTTGTAACATTAGCTATAAAAGGAAGAAAAGCAGTACCAACATTAAGAACTGGTTTTCTTTAAGGTTACGCTAGAAGGTGTAATAACATTATTAATGTCTGTAAGTGAATATCCATTATCTTGTAAGATTTTCTTAAATCTTTATATTCATCATTCAAAATTCAGGGTCACAATTCGTTTGCTCGATCTACTAAAGATTTAATTACACTAATTTTTGACGTGGATGGTGGTTGGATAATTTATGAAGGTATCTATCAGTGTGTGTCGGCTTTTTGTAAACCTTAAATTATATTTACATTTAGAAATTTCATCTATTTTGAATAAAGAAGATTGGGATAAAATTGATTCTATAACGTTTAAATCTATGGAAATAAATTTTGACATCTCATGTCAACGTCAAAAGAAAAATTTAATAAATTATACAAACAACAAAATCCAACCACCATCCACGTCAAAAATTAGTGTAATTAAATCTTTAGTAGATCGAGCAAAACGAATTTGTGACCCTGAATTTTGAATGATGAATATAAAGATTTAAGAAAATCCTTACAAGATAATGGATATTCACTTACAGACATTAATAATGTTATTACACCTTCTAGGCGTAACCTTAAAGAAAACCAGTTCTTAATGTTGGTACTGCTTTTCTTCCTTTTATAGCTAATGTTACAAATAGAATTGAAAAATCCTAATCAAACATGGCATTAGGACTATTTTTAAACCTACAAGAAAAATTAAAGAACATTTAAGATCACCTAAAGATGTGTCAAACGTTTTATCATCTTCCGGAGTGTATAAGTTATCCTGTTCATGTGGAAAAGTATACATCGGGACCACAAAACGTAGCTTTGATACAAGACGCAAAGAACATATGAGATTTTGTAGATTGGGTCAACCAGAGAGGTCTGCTGTGGCTGACCATGCCCTGAATAATCTAAATCATGACATTCAATTTGACAATATGAAAATATTGTCAAGACAAACCCATTATTATGTTCGTTTGCAACGTGAAGCTATTGAAATATATAAACACCCGAATAATTTTAATAGACAAGAAGAAAATCTCCGTTTAAATAGGTTTTGGCATCTTATAATTAAAAAGAGCATAATGATACGCCTTGATTTTAATTTGTTTTCAACTTTTGGTATGTCTAGGTTTTTGCTGTGTTTTTCCTAGACCTTGAAGCAAATGCTTTACCAATTATATGTTAAATTTCCACAGCACTATAATTTAACATAAGTAGTTGAAATTAAATTGAAATTAAAAATTACAAAGAACGTTCTGCATTGTGCTTTTCATTGTTAATAACACTTCCAATTACTGATAAAGATATCTCTTTGTTAGATTTAACTGGGTTATTTTTGATGTAATGTTTGGATTTGTGAATGCTTCTATCATTTTAAAATTGAAGTTTTCACAACTTTACACTTACATCATAACTCGATTAAATTTTGTTAAATGTGTTTTTGGCTGGCAAATTTCATTGTTAGCTTTCGTCGTAGAGAGTGTTCTGGTTTGTCATCTTTGAGGCAGTTTAACAATGTTTAATTTTATGACCTAGTTATTCTTTACTACAATTTTATAGTTGGCTTATACGTTTCTCAAACTGTTATATTAATAGCAGGCTTATGTTTATGTTTGAATTTTTCAAATTTGACAAAATTGTTTACTACATCTTTAACAATTTTTAACAAACATTACTACTGACGAAGATAACTGTAAGTGTTATCGAAACGTTTAGATTGTATAATTTAAAGTACACCATTAAAAATCCCAAAAAGATAAGTATTTTATTATGTGCTATATTGTGTTTTCACTATAGAATAACAATTAAAATTTCTTTGCTAGATTATCTTTTTAATTTGATCAAAATGTATAATGCTTATATCAGTTAATTTGTTGATCCATCACATAGTTTGTAAGAAATTTTAGCTGAAAGGTGGAATACTCATAGTTGTATAACCAGCGTTCGATATGTTTTTTTAAAATTATGGCTCAATTATTTTAATTTACTTATCTGAGGAATTGGTTATTGTTAATGAAGGGGGTTTCGACATGTGATCGAAATTATCGGCGTATAGAACAATTGCGCCCTGAAAGATTTCAGCAAGGCACTCTTAAATCAAGGTTTTTAGGTGTTTAGTAGCTTGTCATCGAAATACTTGTCAGGTATGCCATGGTGAATTTAGGCGAGTGATACAAAATGACATCACATGTAATTAATACGTCCTGAATCATGTTAGCTGGCACCAGAAGTTTAAGATGGAAGGAATTCAACTGCGTTTGAGTTTCTAAGTATGTGCTTACAAACTATGGTATGTATCACGTATTAACACTTGTACAAGCCCGATATATGGGGATGTAGCGAAATGATTGTCCACCTCATTACAAAATTGTGGCACGTCAGGATGATCGTATTTCGATCGTGTTTTTCCTATTAATTTCCCGTTAACGTCCCATTAATCTTTTTGAGAACGGGCGAATAGCATTGTCTACGAATGTCCTACAACTAGGGATGGCACGATTCAAAGAATTTAAAATGGCTGTCAATCAATAATGATAGTTTCAGAGCAATGGATACCATCTAAAATCGTTTGTAATTTTGAATCACTCAAATTCGACGCTGAATAATTAAAAAAAGTAAGTTGTTCTTAAATTGGAGTAGATGTAAATCGACCCTTCTCAAAACCAAACGATGTGCAATATCCCATCACGGACCTACCCACAGTGTACATTGGGTAAGCTAATGCTGGCGGTTATAACGTTAAAATTAGATAAATGTTATATTTAATTTTTCAAGTAAAACATCTCAAAAACTATTCATCTGAAACGATTATCAAGTTCATTTTACCAGATTAAATGGCAGTGACCATTTTTCACCAAAAAAGTTGGAGTTTTGCATACATAAAGGAAATTTAACAGTCTATACAACAGCTAAACACTCAATCAGGTTTGGTTGGAGATCAATTGATATAGCTAGTAACTTTATCGCCAATGGAAGTACTTTGGGCCAGAAGTATCCGAATAATTAAAAATAAAATACAATGGAAACATGAAAAACAGGAACTAAAAGCAAACGTTTTTTTTAAATAGGAATGAAAGCTTTTTGACTTACTGGAGTCCAAACAGAAGAAAACATTTTTTTTCTACCACTCGATAAGGGAGAATAGAGAAACAAAGGGGCAGTAAAATTATAATACCCATAAAACGACACACTTTAGTTAGTATATTTCTTAAAATATCTGGAGCGGAACAACACCCCTTCTAACCTACAAAATGGAAATGAAAAATGAAATAGTTTTAATAACATTTAGAATAATTATAAAACCTTTTTTATAATAAGTTCGTTAGGAAAATAGGCAACATTGCAAACACAATAATCTATCCCAAACAAAGGTATAAACTTCATGTCAGATGGAAGTTAATAGACATCTACATGCTATCTTAAATAGAATTCCAGAGTCGCCCGTTTCCATAAAAATATCGGCAATATAGTTTAAGCATTTTCAATCAAATTTATTTAATATTTAAACCTAGTTGCCTTACATTAACAAACTATTTAAAGAAAAGTTATGAAAAATAAAATTTGCTTTAAGAAATATGTCTACACATATTCTTATAAAATTAATCGTTATTCAGATATTGGAAAAATTTGAAGTAATGCTTAAATTATACCTTAGGAATTGTTTTGCCGCTAAACTACACGTCATATCAAAAAATGTTGTAGAACATAATTAAACTGTTTTTTTTTTATTTTTTTACTTAGTATGCTTTCTTGATATATACTTATTCTTATTACTGCTTACCTTATTTCTTATTGCTGCGGACTGTTCGGGAGTCTGCTACCTCTTCAGCCCTGGGTCATCTGTGTGTTAGTGGGGTTGGATTGTTTTGTATATACAATGCATACAGTGCATGCAACCATTGAGTAAAAAGATTTTTTCTCAATGATACAATGTAGTGCGTGGTGTTAAGTGGTTGCGATTTTCTGGCTGAGAATAGATGGAAGGTGTCTAAATTTGCTTTTCGTTTTTTTCCTATGGGATCTAAGGCATTGGATATGAGTAAGAGTAGTATATCTAGTACGGAAGATGCTTTTAGTGGATTCCATTTCGAATATCCTCAGGTGTGTGTGTAGCTTGTGGTAGTGTTTTGAGTAGTTGGTGATAGGTGTAATTTTGGCGTGTTGTATGGTTATTTCGTTGGGTTTTCTGTAGTGTAATCGGTGTATTTCATCAAAAATCAAAAGCTGCTCCTAATACCCCCCTCCCACCGCATAATTTCTCCCAAAATCTAATCAGTTCTCGGAGAAATGAAAACAAGCTTAAACACAAAATTTTAAGTACGCACGTGTTTTCATTCTGGACTTATCGTAGGTACTGACATATACACACACTCTTGTGTGCGTATGGATGTGCGTGTGTGTGTCTATAACACACACACCCACGCGTACGTGCACACACGCACACACGCACACACGCACACGCGCACACGCGCACACACGCGGTCGCATACGCACGGACACACAGACGCACAGACGCACGGACGCACAGACGCACGGACGCACACACTCACACACAGCACACACCACACACCACACACGCACACACGCACACACGCACACACGCACCACAGCACACACGCACACGCACACGCACACACGCACACGCGTACACGCACACACGCGCACGCAGCACACACACGCACACACGCACACACGCACAACGCACACACACAGCACACACGCACACACACCACACACACACACGCACACACGCACACACACACACCACCACACAAGCACACACACGCACACACCACACACGCACACAGCACACGACACACACACAGCACACACGCACACACGCACACAGCACACACACGCACACACACACACACACACACACACGACACACAGCACACAGCACACACGCACAGCACACGCACGCACACACACAACACACGCACAACATGCACACAGCACAACGCACACACACACACACACACGCACACACCACACCACACACACACACACACACGCACACACACACGCACACACACACCACACACACACACACGCACCACTAGACACACACAGACACAGCACGCCAGCAATCATGCAGGCACGCACCACCGCACACACGCACACGTGTACAACCACACACACAACACACACACGCACACAGTAAAAGCGACACGCACACTAGCAACACACACGCACACGCACACACGCACACTACGACACACACACACACGCACATCACGTTGACATAGCAACAGCCACATGACACACACGTTCACAAACACTGTACACTATGTACTTAAATCTACATGCATTTAGCGATTGGACACGCACAGCACACACATGTACACACACATCTACACAAACACTTATAACGATCACGCACACACGTAAACGACAATTCTTACGCTACTAGTATCACAAGCATGAAGAAAGACACGATTTGTACTACAAGCATGCTTATTGACGAGAACAGCTACATGTAACAAATCATTCTTACCAAAGTACATCAGTTAATAAGTGATTAGCGATAGGAAATGAAAAGGTTGCATAGTATCCCTCTGTACCTACTGTATCATATTTATATAACTTTTTAAGTTGAAGTAACAAGTTGTAATCATCTTACGCCAAAAGTATCTTAAAAGATAGTATACAATTATTACTTTAAATCTAGCCATGCATGTTAGCGGATTGGAATTTTCGCACATGCAAAAGTGAAGAGCATTAATAAACCTTGATAAAGCTGTTATCACGAGAAACTACAGTAAAAAAAATATTTTACCTATTAGTGAATATGCATCTCAATGTTACATATGGAATGAAAGATTGCACAGTATTTGTACTATGCGTATCACCATATTCATATGAACTTTTAAAGTATGAAATAACAAGATGTTTGAATCACTTCTTAGTCCGGCCAAAAGTCACTCTTGAGATACAGATAAGTATTTCTAATTATGAGTGTAAACTGTGCTCTTTAGTCAACAGTCCAGCTAACATGAACAACTACGTTTATAATAGCATGAGAATAAAACAACTCTCAACTACTGTTGCTTCTTTATATTCCTTGCTTGATATAACGGTTCGTAATTCCATCTTCACTGAGTAAAACGAATACATAGGTTCCACTAAGTCCCCGCAAAAACGTACCAACCAAAACTTCAGTTTAGTTCAGTCCGTTAATGATTGGCTGGTTCGATTCACGGTTTTGTTCGTAAAATAAACCGAACTATGGAAACAAACCACACTTATGAGATAAAAAATCTAGCTACTCTTCTTACTTATACTTTAGTATGAAAAATATGTTACATAAATAACTTTTTGGCAGAATAAATTTAAATTACTTAATGAATGTCTGCGGAAGTAAAATGCACCTACATGTTATTAAAAAATTTTAACTACTCTACGCCATAACCCATTGAGATACTTTTATTATAAGTATACTAAGTATACTATATTTTTTTTTATTTGCCCCGTAGATTTGGGAGTTATTTTTACAAAGTTGGTATAATATTTTCATTACATAATGTCAAATTTGATTAATTTATTTTCACATGATTCATATATGTTATCTGTTTTTTTAAGTATTAAATAACTGGTGTGGAACACCACACGACCTTCCAACCTACAAAATGGAAAATAACATTTTTTTAGAATATTTATATCCTTATATACTTATATAATAAGCTCATTACATAAATATGTAACATTTTAAAAACAAAACAATAATCTATGTCACACAGACGTTTAAAACTTCTGGACAGACAGAGATATGTAGACATCTAGATTCTAACTTAAAAATGAAAGAAATGAAATAATTTTAATTATAATTTATTTTAGCATAACTATGCAACCTCTTTCATACGTTCATATCGAAAAACAGGCCACACTGTAAAAACAAAAACAGTAATCTATGTTAGAATGATGTTTAAAAAACTTCATTCGAGATAGACATGAATAATACGTTAACTTAAACAAAATACCAAAGACAACCGCTTCTATAAAATATCCATGATAAATTTTAACCATTTTCATTCATATTTAATTATTTTACACACGCACACGCACATGCCCACGCCCACGCACACGCACACACAGCACACGCACCACGCACACCCACGAACGAACACGCACGCACGCCCGTACGTGCACGCACACGCACACACGCACACGCACACGCACACGCACACGCACGCACACGCACACGCACACGCACACGCACACGCACACGCACGCACCCACGAACGCACGCACGCACGCCCGTACGTGCACGCACACACACACGCACACGACACGCACACGCACACGACACGCACACGCACACGCACACGCACACGCACACGCACACACACACCACACGCACACGCACTCGCACACGCACACGCACACGCACACGGACACGCACGCACGCATGCTCGGCCGCATGCACGCACGCACACACGCACCCATACACACACACACCCACACACACGCACATCCAGCCATCATGGCCGATCTTGACGAAACTTGGCCAAAAGATGTAAGATGTGGTAATAAGTCGATTTAGCAAAAGTGAAAAAAAGTCGATTGCATAACCTTTTATACCTACATACGTATATGTAGGTTGGAAGGTAAAAATGAGGATTTTTTAAATATTCGTTTCCATAGCAACGTACAGAGCAGGTTGAAAGTTTGCAATTGATTAATATTGTCACTTTAAAAACTTCAAAATGCCTAAAAAATTAGATAACAATAGTATATTATTTTATAAGGAACTAAAGTGACTCTTTTGTGGCGAATGTGTAGGTTTGACGGACGAACGTAGTGAGCCACAAAAAGTCACTTTGCTCCACATAAAATATGCTATTTCTTCTTCATACGTATTTTACACTTAAATGTGAAATAAGGAAAAATAATTAGGTTGTGAAAATGAGGAATAGTTAGATTTACTTAGCGTGCTCTGGCAAGCAGCAGTAGACGTTGCTATGTTTCGTTGAAAACAATGCATTAAACAAGTAAGTATTTTATTAAGCTTTTGTTCCTATTTGTGTAAATTAAAGTATTACATTGTTAGTGGTATGATGGATTTGAAGAACTACACGCCGTCAGTAATTACTGAAGCGGCTAATACAACAATAAATGATCTATTACCTACAAAATCGAGCAAAATCTATGAACGCGCTTTTCAGCAATTTATAAAATGGTGCGATGAAAAAATATTAAAAGCTACTCGGAAATCGTAATGTTGGGTTATTTTGCCGAATTAGCAACAAAAATGAAAATGAAAATCTCAGCAATCTGGTCCCAATATTCGATGATAAAATCATTATTGAGCATTCTACACGGCGTAGATATAAGCAAATACTTGAAACTTTGTGCATATCTAAAGAATCAGAATGGAGGATACACCCCAAAGCAGGCCAAAGTATTTACAAAAGACCAATTTATCAAATTTTTATCGGAAGCATCGGAGGAAAAATACTTAGCAATGAAGGCAAGTTTTATAAGTAGAATGAAAACATGTATTTATATTCTGTATTTTTTAGATAGTTTTGATTATTGGTATCTCAGGGGCATGCCGTTGCGATGAATTGGTGAATAATGAATGAACTGAGCACCTGAAAACTCTGCTACATATTAAAATTCCAGATAGCAAAACAAAAGTTAAATCATTTACAGTTGTAGGGTAATCTTTCCTCAATTTATATAACAAATATGTTGCTTTGCGCCCACGAGATATGAATGATCGCCGATTTTTTTGAAATATGGAAATTTTAAGATGCTCAAGAGCGGAGTGTATGCGTAGGTGCTTGTCTCTGCGTGTGATTTTCTGCGTTCGTGCTTGCGTGCGTGTGAGCGAGTGTGTACGTGTGAGTATGTGGGTGCGTGCGTGGGTGCGTGCGTGCGTCCGTGTGTGCGTATGTGTGCGTGCTGCATTCGTACGTGTTCGTATCCGTGTGTGTGCGTGCGTGCTTAGTTGCGTGCGTGCATGTGTATGTGTGCGTGCGTGTGCGTGGATATATATTAATGTCCACGATAACTCCAGAACCTTAAAACATACATACATACTAGAAATTTCGTATTTAAGCTTGCTTTAATTGTTCCTAGAGATGATTAGATCTCGGCAATAATACAGCGGTGAGAGGCGCTAATTAAGCCAATTTGTTTTGTCAGATATTTCTGTAACAACTGCATATTTCAAAGATATAAACATACTAGTATATAGATGTTAAACGTATCGATTAGTTGTGGTCATTGAAATTTCATGAACGGCGCATAATTTGGCTTCAGTAACGCTCCTAAGTTGGCGGTTTAATATCTATAATTTGTGCTTTTCCCTTCCAAACTACGCACACATATAGGTATAGAAGGTTATACATTAAATGGTTTTTCACTACCGTTAAATCAACTTACAGTCTAATTATACGACATTTGATAGAGTTTCGCCGAAATCGACCTAGATGTGCTTGTATGTGTGCATGTGCGCGTGCAAGTGAGTATGGCTATGTGTACCTGAGAGTGCGTGGGTATGTGCGTGGATGCGTGCGTGCTTGCGCGCGTGGGCGGGTGTGCGTGTGTGAGTGTTTGTGCGTGTGTGTGTTTGTGTGTTTGTGCGTGCGTGTGCATGCGTGTGTGGGTGCGTAGATGCGTCCGTGTGTGTTTGTGTGTGCGTGTGTGTGCATGCGTATGTGTACCTATGCATATGGGCGTGTGCTTGGATGCGTGCGTGGATGCATACGTGTAGCGTGCGTGCGTAAGTGCGTGTGTGTGTGTGCGTACGTGCGTGCGTGTGTGCGTGCGTGCGTGCGTGCATCTGTGGGTGTGTGTGTGTGTGTGGATGTATGTTAGTATGCACGGTAACTCCTGAACCTTAATACATACGTACTAGAAATTCATTATTCCTGGGGATGGTTAGATCTCGGAAAAGTACAACGGCGGAGAGTGGGCTTTATTAAACCCAATTTGCTTTATCAGATATTTTTATAACAACTGCATATTTCAAAGATATTAAATTACTAGCATGTAGATGTTAAACATGTCGATTAGCTATGGTCTACGAACGGCGCGTAATTTGGCGGCGGTAACGTTCCCAAGGAAACGTCTTAACTTCTATAATTTCTGCTTGTCCCTTCCAAACTACACACTTTTGTATGTGCATGTGTGTGTGTATATGTGTGTGTGAGTGTGCGTGCGGTCGTATGCTTGTGCGCGTGTGTGTGGGTGCGAAAGTGCGTGCGTACTTGCGCATGTGCGCGTGAGTGCATTCGAGCTTGCGTGCGTGTGTGCTTGCTTGCGTGCGTGAGAGCATGCGTTCCTGCGTGTGTATGCGTGGGTGCATTCGTAGGTGCGTGTGTGTGTCGATGTATGTTGTTATCCACGTTAACTCCAGAACCTTAATACATACGTATTAAAAATTTCGTATTTAAGCTTCATTTCTGGAGATGATCAGATTTCGGCACAAATACAGCGGCGGTGAGAAGGGTTTATTAAGCCCAGTTTGTTTTATCAGATATTTTTGTAACAAGCGCGTATTTCAAAGGTATAAAAATACTTGCATATAGATGTTAAACATGCTGATTAGTTACGGTCTATGCTATTTCTTGAACGGCGCGTAGTTTGGCGGCAGTAACGTTCCTAAGGTGGCTAATGTCATACAGTTTGCATTATTGGACTCTTCGAATGGAATGTTTTGTAATAAGAAAAGAAGCTTAAATACGACCTAACCATTTCCGCCATAAAGTTTATTTTCCTGGAGCCGTGAATGCGAATTTAAGTAATGTGGCAGAAATTCGATTACTTACCTACCTACCTGTCTTGGTTGGGATCAAGATGTGTTCAGTGAAATCGTCTGTTTGCATATAGGCATACAAAATGTAATCCAAAGTTATTATCAATTAAGTCTTTAGAAATTCACAGAAACTTGCAATTGAATTACATTTGAAACACAAATTGTTTATTTCATAACTATAATAACCGTAGGTAGCTACGAAAGTTGATGCATACGACGATACAATTTTTATAGACGAGTATTTGTTTGAGTTGAATTCATTTCTTCGATGCACCTGTAAGATAAATCGTCGTATAGATGACGTGAGCGAAATACCATTATAAAGCTCATAAGAATTGTTCAATGCGCTTATGGGTCAAACATCTCAATCCTGTGTGTATAATGATGCATTTGTCTCACTTATAATAAAATATACTATTATGCTCTGTGTTAAAAATGCGAGTAATGCGCCAAAACGGTCCGCGCCAAACCTGCCTGCGCCAAATCTGCCTGCTCCAAACCGGCTCCCGTCAAAATGTCCACGCCAAAACGGCCGCGTCCAAACGTTCTATACCGAAATGCCGCACCCATCTTAACACTACTGAAAAAAGTAAATACAGTACTCAATATCTTTGTTTATACGGCATGTTAGTGATAAAATAAAAATAAAACAATGACTATCTATAGATCTGGGTGAAACGTAAAATAACTTCATTTTCCTTCTAACTTAATCTAGTATTCAAATTTAAAAATCACATATTTCAACCTAGATGTATATCAACAATATTTTGCATTATTATACTTAAATATTTACTTTTTAAATTAGTTGGCATATGTGTATATATATATATATATATATATATATATATATATATATATATATATATATATATATATATATATATTCTCAAATATTTCAGCAAGCAGCATACATAAATATGTTAACGTTTTAAATATTTGTATATATTTATAGCATTAAATACACACAAAGATACACAAAACGCAACTAATTTTATACAAATAGCACCTACTAAAATGTAGATAAAATACAAATAGAATTTTCGTAGTGCCACGTAGGACTATCACCTGTAGCTGAATTTGACTCAACTATTATAAATTCATAGGGTTATAAAAATAATTTAAACTGATTTCCATTGCACTATAACCCTTTGGGAATCTGGAGCAAGACCAAATGGTTTAGTATTATTACTTGCCACATATTGATTCACTTGATAGTCTAAATACGTTTTGTATTTATAAATATTTGAACATAACTGTTGTGTTAATGGACTTGTATTCGTAGTTAATATACCAGCAAAATGTCTATTTTTTGCTATTCGTATTACTTCTTCCTCCATAAATTGAATAACGGCTACGTTTTCCTTTGGTGTTAACGTTGAATTAGTTGCCATCATAAAGGAATGAAAAAGTTTTCCCTTTCCAGGAGGTAATTCCTTATCACGAACCGGTCCCTCAACAAATTCCAAAAATTCCAAAATAATTGAAAATTTTGAGTTGATTTCCACTTCTGGTTCATCTCTCGCGTCAAAATTTAGAGAAACACCTACAGATTTACCTGATTCCGTTTTAACAATAAAGCTAAATTCCTTTTCTAATAAAGAACTCCAAATTTGGTCCAGTAAATCTGTATAGACTATTTCTGATATCTCAGTCAGAATCCATTGTTCTAAATCGGCCTTTTGGTAAAAGCTGCTTGTGATCATTCTGTAAGTGATATGATTATTAAGACTTTGTGTAAACGCAATATAATTCTTACCCTATTGCATCCTTTTTGTGCTCATTTCGAAGTGTTTCAGCTGTATAACAAGGCGGTTGCGTAGGTAAAGCTAGGAAGTTTTGTTTATCGGGTAACATTCTATCCAAGATTTCTCCTAAGTCTACGGCAGCAATGAAATCACCAATACCTGTAATTAATTTCGTGGTTAGAAATATTTTTAGCTCATTTACTGCACACTTACTAATCTGGTAACCTTTTTCATTTAAACAGGTTATTGTAAAAATGGAGTTCAATGAATTACCACCAATTTCATAAAAGTTAGCGTCTATGGAAATGGAGCTCCGGGCTGATTTTTGTAACACAGCTGCAATAGTTTCAAAGAGGACTTTTGCAGCAGACATTTGACCTGGTGTAACTCCTGTGTAATCAATATCAACTTGGAAATTTTGGCTACCTGAAAATTACATGTACAGTAGCATAGCAATTAAGCGCTTGACAATTCAATTACCATTACAGTTACTGTCAGAATTTTCATATAGTTTCAACAAAGACTGTCGATCAGTTTTACCATTTACTAGTAGTGGAATTTGGTCTAATAAAATCACTTGGGGAACCATGTAGGATACTAATTTTTCTTTTAACAACGTTTCAATTTGTTTCTCGTTGAGACATGATTCTGTTGTTACGAAAGCGAGTAATGTCTGATTAATTTCACCTGGTTTGTAACATAAAACAACGCCTTTATCAATACCATCAATTGCGTTAACAGATTTTTCAATCTCTGCAAGATCTACACGGTGCCCACGTATTTTAACTTGAGAATCAGTTCGTCCTTCATAAAGTATTGTGCCTTCCTCGATACGTGCAAAATCACCTGTTCTGTACAATTTTAAATATGCAGGGTCAACTGCTAAATGGTTTTCAATAAATTTATCTGGATCTCTTCCATTTACATATCCTGCTGCCAAATTTGCTCCAGCCACAAATAGTTCACCAACATCGCCAACTCGCACTGGGCGAAATTCTGAATCAAGTAGATAAATGATTGTGTTGTCAATTGGCAAACCTAGAATGTAAGGTTTTGATGAGCTTTGTTACACAAATATATCTAGAACCGACCTATTGGTATTTTTTCTTGATGGTTCAATTCATCTATATTGGAAATTACGTGATAAGTGACGTCTGCCATTATTTCAGTGCTTCCGTAAAAATTACACAGTTTATGATGATCCATGGAAAAGTATTGATAAAATTGTTTAGCTAAGGATGCTTCTAGGATTTCGCCGGAACAAACCCAAGTTTTTAAAGATTCTAGGAAGCGCTTTTCTCTCTGTAAGGTTCACAGTTACGAAAATATATTATGAGCAACGAAAATTGTAACTTACATGTAAATTGAAATACATTAAAAGTGATCGAAGCAGAGATGGAACCAGAACTAAACGTTTAATCTGCAAATGACCTTGGGTATTTGAAGATTGTCTAAATTATAATTCGCGTTACTAACCTTGTATTTTTCCAAAACCGAAACTAATTTCTCCGGATTTTGTGTAATGGTTTTAGGAATTGTCAAAACACTTAATCCACTTATTAAGGGACCCCAAATTTCTGCAATACTATCACCGAATGTAAGAACCGTTTTGAATATGCAGATGTTTTCTGCGACGCCATAAGGAAATGTTTTAAATTGCCATTGTAAGCGATTTAAAATCATGGAATGACTAATTCTTACACCTAGAATTAAATGGAAACTTATGTAGTTGTTAACGAAACCTTAAATTACCTTTTGGTATTCCTGTACTTCCAGACGTATACAAAACAATTGCCAAATCAGTTTTTGTATGTTCCAGTTGTTCAGTTGATTTTAACGTGGTTGAAGAAAATTGTTTTCCTGCATTCAAAAAATCATTTAATGATAATTTTGATACATTTAAGAAATGCCCATAATCTTCGTCAAATATAATCATGGCAGGTTTTGCCTCACGAAGAATATGTTCCACACGAGGTTTTGGGAATGAAGGTTCGAGTGGAAGATATGCAGCTCCTACCTTTAAAATAGCTAACAGGGTTATTACTAGGTAGTCTGAAGAATTCATCGACACAGCGATGATGTAATCTCCATCTGAGTTTCGTGGAATATTATTAGTCAGAATATTTTTACTAATGACTTTAGCTAAGCTGTTAGCTAAATGGTCCACTTCTTGATAAGTGAATTTTCTTGTTATTCCATTTTCTAAAATATCTCAAAATAGGAACGTCTTGGAGATCTTTAAAGACAATTTTACCTTCGAAAATTAATGCAATATTTTTTCCAGACTCTTTACTAGCAATTTCTTCGAATAGGGAATGAAGTTGAGTTAATCTTATTGGGCGCGTACGTCCTTTAAGGATTGATAATTGTGGAACAGTGCCCATTGTCTGAAATAAAAAAAATACGTACATAAACATAATACATAAGCGTTCACCCGGTGTGCCGTTAATGAATCCTCATATTTTACATAAACAATAATTCATATTTGGATATAAATAATAAATAATTATATCTCTTAATTAACAACACAGATACATAATGTATTTATTATTTAAATTTATTCTAATGTGTATAATAGGAGTAATTATATTCACTTTGTCATGTATATATAGTGCGATGTGTTATTTGTATGTTGAATTACAATTCAATAATAAATATCATATTTTTTTCGAGTACAAAATTGAAAAAATTTAAGTTGTTGAAATAAAATTACTATTTTTTACGAATGTTTCAAAGTTCTGGGAAAAACTACAGATGAGCTAATTCTGCAATAGTTCAGTGCAGCGAATGAAAAGAAGTATAAATCATACATACCTACTACTAGAATTTTTAATCTGTGCACGTAACGTGTACTTTATTTACCACAGGAAGAAAATATTTTGCGTGTGGTTTTAAATAATATTTATTATTAAATAACTTGTTTGTGGAAATGGTCGTTAATATGTTTCATTAAGTATCAAAAACGAGTTTTGTATTCATATTGTTACATAATGATTTAAGGTGCGCCATTGTTTAAGAATTTTATTTTGTTTAGAATAGTTATGGTAGTTTACTTTAAAAACTTAAAAATATCTTAATTTAGTTTAATTCGTTTTAAAACAGTAAACGTTATGTATCCTGCAAATAGCATATTAGGCGGTACATATCGATGGCTAAACCTAAACTGCTAACACTTTGTGATTAAAATCATTATGTTCAGACAATATGTATGAACGTTCAAAGAAATACATAAAGAGTAGCTGATTATTCAGTACATATCGGATCTATAGATAACGAAAATATCTGGCGTGGAACACAACACGACCTTCCAAGCTACACAATAGAAATTAAAAGAAATGAAATAATTTAGTAACAATTTTTTAGGATTATTATGCAACCTCTTTTATAATCAGTTCATTACGAAAATAGGCAACATTATAAAAACAAAAACAATAATCTATGTGAAATAGTCGGAGCACCGTTAAAAAAGCCCATAACAAAACAACCACGACAAAAGAGCCCAGATCCAAAACAGCCCGCGTCAAAATGGCCCCGTCAGAATAGCCCCGACAAAACAGCCTATACCAAAATAGCCCGCCTCAAAATATCCTCGACTATGGTCCATTTTAAACTATAGAAATTAGTATAAAAACAGAAGGAATAGAGATATTATAATAATTACAAAATACATATCTAGGTTATGCGATATTCCACGAAGGTAATTAGTATTAGTATTGTCCGGATAATTTTCCGCTAATGTCCTTAGCCGACGATTTAATAGCACATATTTATACTTGTTTTGATGCGGGATATTTTGGCGTAGGCTATTTTGTCGGGCCTATTCTGACGGGCCATTTTGACGCGGGCTATTTTGGCGTAGGCCATTTTGTCGGGGCTATTTTTACGGGGCCATTTTGACACGAGATGTTTTGGATGTGGGCTCTTTTGTCGGGGCTGTTTTGGCGGGGCTATTTTGGCGTAGGCTATTTCCACAGATCACGCAAGCAGTCGTTTAAAACTTTATGCCAGGCGGAGGTTAACAGACATGTAAATGCCGTAGAAATGAAATAATCTTAATTATAATTTTTTTAGGATAACTATGCAGCCTATTTTTTATTTGTTCATAATGAAAACAAGCAACCTTGTAGAAACAAAAACAATAATCTATGTCAGAATAACGTTTAAAACTTCATGTCAGATAGAGATTAATAATATTAATTAATTAATAATACTAATAATTATACATGTCAACTTAAAAAAAATTCCAAATATATTAAGAAACTTTCTAATAAAAGTTCTGTAAAATTTAATTTTCTTTAAAAAGTATGTCTACACTTTTTCTTAAAAAATTAATCGTTATTCAAATATTGAAAAAAATTGAGCTAATACTTAAATTCTTCCGTAGGAATTTTTTGCCGCTAAACTACGCGTCGTATAAAAAAATTACATAGAACATAATTAATGGAGATGTTTAACGTCTATATCTATGTATTTTATGTCTTTGAAATATGCAGCTGTTTTAAAAACATTTGATAAAAACCAAAAACTGACCCCAATAACCCAACCCTCTCTCCGCCGCTGGATTACTCCCAAAATGTAATCAGCCACAAAATTTTAAGTACGTAGTTGTCTTCGTTCTGAAGTTATCGTGTATATTGGCCAAAAGTTGTAAAATTAGCTAATAAATCGATTTAGCGATAGTGAAAAAAAGTCGATTGCATAACCTTCTATACCTACATCTGTAGGTTGGAAGGTAAAAATGTACGATGAATGGACTGGAATTGAGTTGATTTTTGAATATCGCATCATTTTGAACCACCCTGTATCTAACAAGTCCCAAAAAGAAAGTATGCTTTACCAGCAACTGAGTAATTTGAAATGTTGTGTGATGGAAATAGATATAAAAATATATCCACAGTGCAATCACAAGCGAAAACATAAAACTTGTTCAAGGATACTTTGAAAATAAAGCTAATTGCGCATGTCGGAATAAGAAAATGGACAATAGTGACGAGAATAATTATTAATTAGCGGTCCGTTCTGCCGGTGTGGGGAGACATCGCTTTGGTTGTCCTAAGGTTCATATTCGTTGAACAAAAAAAAAGTCGTGTATGTATTGTTAACATAGGCTGTTACTATGCAAGTCATACAGTTTAAACGTTCAAATCCTTCATTAAGTTAGATTTAATCTTGGAGGTTTCCTCCTAGAAACAGAATACCCGCAAAATAATTTCAATTAAGGGGTATTTTTAATTATCAATATAAAAGACAATATTAATGCGTATTATCGTAAAGGAAGATAATTGTTCATTTAGATATTGCAAAGCCAGGGCATTTAATAATTTGATTTACGATAAACAACTTTATTTAAAGCTAGTAAATGTAGATACTTTAGTATAACCTATAAGTGATTATTCATTTATTTCCGGTAATTGCATGCATGCGGACTTCCAAAAGCAAAGTGAGCCTTTGGGTTGATATACTTTCTGATAAGAATTAATCTTTATAATACAACAAAACAGGGTTTTATGATTATATCATAGCTTAATAAAATAATTTAAAAATAACAATTATATAGGGTATATTAACGGTGGAGCGTTCGAAGAAACTAAGTATTATATTGTAATTAAGAACCCGGTTACGAAATAATAATTAGTGGTGCGAATTATGAATGTCCCCACAGTGAGGGGGGAGGGCAACGAAAGGGATTCAAATTACAATGGTCAAATCAGTATATTTCTTCCTTGCATCATTAAAGTAAAGTGAAGCAAAATGTGAACAAAATGGTATTAAGGGTGAGATTTGGAATTTTGTAGTTTAAACCAATCTGGAGAGGATAGCAGGCACGTTACTGGTGTCAGAATCAATATAAAGATCAGATTCAAATAATAAAGCGTGAATCAACTTTGACCTAAATAACTACAACATAAATAAAAATAAAGAACATTGTCTTTATAAGCTCACATGTGGCGTTCATAACATGATAAGTTGAGGCACAAGATAGCTGGCAATAATATAGTTATTGAACCTGCTCTATGCAGGATAATTACAAAATTAAGTGGGGTCAAAGAAATAAGTATAGCTATCATCAAATCACGAATAAAAATGACGATATTTTGAAACAGTTAACATGGAAGATCAACTGATAATAATACTTTGTTTAATGAAATAGGTGGTTTAGTTAGGATTTGCCAAATCGCTGAAAAAGTTGTGCACATTTTGTGCTGATCTGTGTGCCTTTCGTTTTGTAATAAATAAAAATTTTCCATTGGGGATCCAACTCGATCATATTGACATGAAGCTAGTACCGTAGTTTTGTACTGATTTGTGCGCCTTTAGTTTCGAAGAACTTTAAACCTAACTCATGGTGTCTATGGCCACTATCCCGTTTAACCCACAGCACCATGAACTTCCGATTGTGTTGAACATACGTTAGTATGTTATGTTTGTTACTAATTTCCGTTACAACTTATTGCACATTATCATGAACGATAAACCTGGAAATTGAAGCATAGCCATCGTTTTGTGCTTATTTGTGAAGTGTACTCGCATGGCTTACTTGGTGAAGTCGATTGACTACGGATACGCGTGTTCTATGTTGGAATTCCACGTAAGATATGAGTGTTCTTATTGGTATGCATGATAGCTACATTTGTAGACCAATACTATAGATTCACGCATTGGATAAATAAATAGTGGTGTAAAGGAATTCGTAATATGTGAACAAAAAGACGTTTATGGTGCAAAATAACATAAAGAACAATAATAAAATAATTCGTATACAGTTAAACTATATAACAATTCGGATGTAATTTGTACGTTTGGGTTGCATAATACTTTTTTATCGTGCAAGTCATTGTACGCTTTCCACTTGTCATTTTTTCCGGCAGCAGCGTGCTACACAGTGATCTAAAGAGTTTTCGTTTGCTGGTTTCAAGTTATTCTGAGTGTTACCTTAAGAGGGAGCCCTAATAAAATATTTCATCTTATTTCAAACGCAAATTATACAAAACTTGGGGACACACAAAAACAGCGCGATACAGACGCAAAGCTATTTTCAAGGGTTGCAAGACGTTCCGAGAATAAGAGAATAAGACATGAGTTAAGTTGCAAACCCCTATTTTGATTTTCTTCAGCGCACATAACTTGGGGATGCATCCAAAACTCAACACAAAACGAGCGCAAAATTTTGATACAGGTCTCAAGTTGCTGCGAAAATGAGGAGTGCTGCGTTAAGCTGCACCAATCGAAAATCTTCAGTTTCTCTGAAACAAACGGAGTACACAATTTGACAATCGGCGCGCAAATCATTTAGAACCCTTCACAGAGGTTTTTAATTTCTCAGAAACGAAAGGGGCCAAAACTTTGGTACTAGTCTCGCGACCATACAATCTGGACGGTAATCGGTAACCGGTGTAAAATTTTTATCGCTAATGTAAAATTTAAGGTATAATAAAGTACAATGAAGATTACAACTCACATATGCAAAACAATTTAATTACACTTTTTGTTTCCAATATTTTACTAGTGTTAGTATATTTGGCTGTAGCAGTATTGAAAAATGTTGACTACCGACAAGCACGCCCTCCAGCTTATCCTCCTCTGTAAAAGAGAGGGGTTCCTCCATAGATGAGTTTTAAGTTGTAGCTAAATTTAATTTGAGGCACCGTGAACGAGATCCTATGTCACTAACAACGGTTGGTAAACTTCAAGATTACAGATAATGTGGCCTACGCTCGCCGGTCTGAACGCGAAACCACTTCAGAAGAGGCAGCGAAAATAGATTTGGCGAAGGTGTAAGAAAGCGTGAAAATATAACTTTACTGAATAACCTTCGAAGTTAACAACATGGAAGATCTTGAAAAAACAAATATGCTTACAGTGACAAGTGTACATTGCAAAGTAGAAGATGACCTTCGTTTGGACGAGCACAAAATGGGATACCATAACCACGACCTCTCGTATTGTAAACCAAATTATATTATTGGTTATAAGACATTTATAACATCAGCTGTAACCTTGCAAATAGGCAACTGTATCATAAACCTAGCACGGCACATTATCTAAGTATTGCATTATAATGGAACCAACAAGAAAAGGAAAATGACAACCATTAAATTACTGATAACTTGCAAACCTACAAACACGTTTACCTACTAACTACTGTTGTGGGTGTTGTAATTCTTTCAATCGTAACCCGAAACAAACTACTTTCTTTCTTTCTAATTCAGGGTCAGGAGCTTGCTTATTTGCACCTAACACTCTGGTTGAAAAGCCCAACCTTTATGTTAGTCCCTTGATGTGGTTCGTGTTTGACCGATTAGCTCCGGCTAGCTATGTAAGGAAACGAAGAACAAATTTTCCAGATAATTATAAGAATTATGATAGCATGAAGGTTATCAATGAACGCCCCTTTTTCAATTTGCCCGATTAATATATTTAATTAGGTTGAAACTGGTTAAATGGTTTCCTTCAACCTTGGTTACTCCCTATGACTAGTTACGACCCCTATGGGTGATAGGCCTCTGGACTTGAATTAAATATATCAATATATTAAAGGCAATTTAATAATGGTCAGTATGAAACTAATAGATGTCAACAAATATTACTAAATTTAAGATTAACATTCAACCCTAACTTCAAACAGGAGTAGGAGCTCCTACATACTATATACTTTTGTAGTCCCTAAACGATAAAACTCTACACTAACTATCCTAACTACATACAGGGTGGCGCATTAGTGCGACAAAGTCCCATGTCTCCTTTATTTAAAGAGATACAAAAAAAATGAAATACAAAAGTTGTAAAATATGTTCTGGTGCATATTCCAAAAATATTTTTAATTATACAGGGTAGATCATAAAAGCTTAGAAGTAATTTAAATTTTTTTTTTAAATAGAAAACCCTATATATTATTACATATTTAGATTCTACATACAATTTTAGACACATTTTATGTATAATGCCCTATACCTAAGTCTAACCGTTTTTGACAAATTTCAAAATTTTTTGTCAAAAATGACGTTTGCAGGCCAAAACGTAGGTGGAAATCTTTTCTAAACGAAGCCTTTATCAATTAGTTATGGTTGGAAACGGGGACCTACTCTAACGGGCTGTATTGATATTTTTGTAATACATTCATACAGGGTGATCAAAAATGGACAATAAAGAGTAGATTCAAAAACACCTATAAAGTCATTTTTTGTAAATGGAAACCCCCTATTTTTTTAATTCTATCTTATTTAGCATTATAACTTTGTATAAGAGTGTATATTCCAAAAAATTGTAGTTTTTGAAATAATGACAATTTAACATTTTTTTATTGTAAAAAGGCTATACGGATTTCAAGTTTTGTTGTTAGTTGGCCGTGACGGCGAGGCGTGGCATATAAAAATAATAGAGATCATTAGAAACGTCATTATTTATTGTCAGTTGATAATTTGTGTGATGTATTTTATAGCAAATTGATTTAAAACTTGAATTAAAATTGTGAATAATGAATTTTTCGCAAGCCGAGATGGTTGATATGATTTTTCTTTTGGGAACTAGTGATAAGAATACGCTCTTAGCAAGAAGACTGTATCAACAACGGTTTCCAGAGAAACGGCAACCTGAAAGAAGGGCATTTCAAAAGATTTTGGAGCGTTTTGAAAGAACTGGCAATGTGTTATATGAAAAAAACACTAGGGAAAAACGTGCACAGACTGAGGCAAATCAGTTAAATGTACTATGAACAGTTACCGAAAATCCATGTATTGGACAACGACCCATTTCTCAGCAGGTTGGTGTTGAACAACGTATGGTACAGCGGATATTGATGTCTCAAAAAATGCACCCCTATCACATTCAACTACTTCAAGAGTTGGTTCCTGAAGATTATCAAAGACGACTGGAATTTTGTTAATGGGCTCAAAACAAAATAAACCAACAAAGAAATTTTGTTCATTTGACTTTACTTACAGATGGAGCCATATTTCACAGAAACGGAGGTGTAAACAGACACAATTTTCATTACTATTCTACCGAACATATTTGTAAGATATACTTCTCAAACTAGATGGTCTTTAAATGTTTGGGGAGGGGTTGTCGGTAACCATGTAATTGTACCATATTCTTTTGATCAACGAGTAACAGGGGAAGTATACTTAGACTTTCTGCAAAACCATCTACCTAATTTGTTGCGTCAAGTGTCACAGGATACGCAACAAGAAATGTGGTTTCTTCATGATGGGGCCCCAGTACATCATACAGGTCCGATAATAACATTTTTAAATGCTAGATATCCAGAATGTTGGCTTGGGAGGGGAGGGCCTGTTGCTTGGCCTGCTAGATCCCCAGATCTTACTAAAATGGACTTTAGCATATGGGGGTACGTCAAAGAGCAGGTTTATAAAATACCGTCTACAACAAAGGAAGACATGAAGATTAGGATTAGAAAATGTTTTCAAAACATTAGTGTTGAAATGTGTAGAAATTTAAGCAGCGAATTTGGGAGACGTATTGCATTGTGTATTCAAGAAAGAGGCGGACATTTCGAACAACTTATTAGGTAGTGCGTATTTAACGTATTTCTAGTACTTTTATCTGTATAATTAGTTACAGGTTTAGTTACATTAGTGGTGTTAAGTTTATGATTAGGATTAGGACATAATTTGTTGAATCAAAAAAATATTGTCTTTACTTTAAGTTCGTTTAATAAAATAATTATTTATATGGGGTGCAATAAATTGTAACATTTCGATCTGAAGTGCTCGATTTTTTTTGTTTCGTCGCTCCCCGCCGTCTCGGCCAACTAACAACAAAACTTGAAAGCCGTATAGCCTTTTTACAATAAAAAAATGTGAAATTGTCATTATTTCAAAAACTACAATTTTTTGGAATATGCACTCTTATGCAAAGTCACCCTTATTTTTAATGCTAAATAAGATAGAATGAAAAAAATAGGGGGTTTCCATTAAAAAAAAATGACTTTATAGGTTTTTTTGAATCTACTATTCATTGTCCATTTTTGATCACCCTGTATGAATGTATTACAAAAATATCAATACAACCCATTAGAGTAGGTCCCCATTTCCAAGGAAACCAACCATAATTAATTGATAAAGGCTTAGTTTAGAAAAGATTTCCACCTATGTTTTGGCCTGCAAACGTCATTTTTGACAAAAAATTTGAAATTTGTCAAAAACGGTTAGACTTAGGTATAGGACATTATACATAAAATGTGTCTAAAATTGTATGTAGAACCTAAATATGTAATAATATAAGGGTTTTCTATTTAAAAAAAAATTTAAAATTACTTTTAAGCTTTTACGATCTACCCTGTATAATTAAAAATATTTGTGGAATATGCACCAGAACGTATATTACAACTTTTGTATTTAATTTTTTTTTTGTATCTCTTTAAATAAAGGAGATATGGGACTTTGTCACTCTAATGCGCCACCCTGTATATTGTTATTTGCATGCGACGTTAGGCGCTTATAATTGTACTTTAGCACGAAAATACGAAAACAGATAACTTAAAGAAAGTACCTTAATTGGGCACAGCGGCTTGATCACAATAGTGTGGTTTTGCGGAAGCTTGGAAAACTTCCTTACTTCAGCTAGGCTGAAACGGTCCAGAATCTGTGGGTGTAATAGTGGGAAACAACTAATCAGCACGTTCTCCTTCAAGTGACAGCATGTTTTTATAATAGGAACGCTCCCCTAAGTTGGTCCCAATGATACACAATGCGCTCGCGATCATGTACAAACGCGAGTAGGTAAACTATAATAAGATAACAAGTCTAGACGATAACGAAGTGATAACATCGCAAGTAAATAAACAAAGTAGGTCAACTGTTATATCGCACCACACAAATGCTTCACTTATGTAGCAATTACAAAAACTCGAATTTGTTTCAGGTAAAAGGTTTGTTAAATTTAACCTTACCTTAATTTTGCCAAAGACGTACCAATTACGTACACATAAGTCCAGATTGCATAACGAATAATTGCACAAGTTGCTACTGAACATAAAGATAATCACACAAAATAGAGCAATGCATGTTTACAACTTGACAGTATGCATTTACGACTACAATAACACTAATTTAATAATGGACACGAGCATGATTAACGATACGATAATACCTTTTGCATTTAACGCTCTTGATCACAAAAGGTAGCCTTTTGCACGTTCGAATTACGACGTAAACTTTTCACACACGTACACGATAATGTGTATCTAGTACCAAGCATTAAGGCGAGTTTTCCTAGTCAGCGTTTGTAATACGCAGCGTGAACTGAACAGGGAATTTCACGTCGGCAGGAGCGTATTTTTTTAAAGCTGCACATTTCTGTTTCCTAGGGAACGTTATATTTCTCACGAGTATTTAAACATTTTGTGCGATGAACCGTTTAGTACCAAAAAAGCTAAAAATATTAGCTCTTTTGCTATTAAAGGAGCATTTGGCGTAGGAAGATGAAGAAGTAAGAATATTGGAAAGTTGCGTAAACAGAAAAGCTATCAGCAATGTGTTTTAAAACGAGGAGAAGAGGGAGCTTTTAATATATTGAAGAAGAGAAGTTTCAAAGTTATTTTAGATTTACCCCTTAGCAATTTAATTCGATCTTGCATGGCATCAAAGAGGACACTATCACAAAATATATTAAGACACGCCGCGTACAACGCAATAGACTCCTCTGAAGACAGTCGGCCTTATCACGCTCGACGTACAACGCTGTCATGGAACGTATTGCGCTCTGTAGGAGAACACAAACACTAAATTCCTATGAGGTAGTGCCGGCGTGTTGCGCTAGGTGTATTACGACGAACGCGGCGCATAAAACACGCTGGCTAGGAATACCCGCCTTAACCGATGTATTAGTTTAAATTCACAAACTTCACGTTACTCACTAGAACCCTCCAAACATGCGGTTAATTTTGTGAGAAATTTAAAACCATAATATTTCCAAACAAAAATTTGCAAATAGGAGATACTAAGTCCTACACGTACAAGGTAAAAATTTATTCGCAAAACCCGGCAATATATGAAATTTCAGCTTGAGACAGTTGCTATAAAGAGAGAAAATGTACAATAAAATTCTATTTTATATTTTTTAAATATAAAATAGTGTGATAAATAGTGATACCCTAACGAACTTGAAACCAAATAAAATTTTCAATAAGTGTATTGTTGTCGCCATATAGATTAACAGTGTGCACAAGTGCTTTACATGAAAAACTGTACACGGGACCAACCATTAACTAGCAGTTTTATATTCGACCATTTACCTACCTGGGTCAATAAGATTCTAACTGTCCAACCTACATATACATATGCAAGTAGTTTATGCAATCGAATTTTTTCGCTATCGCTAAATCAACTTATGCGGGGAAGGGCGCGGGCGCGCGTGTGTGTATGTGATTGTGCGTGTGCATTTAAGTGTTCATGCGGGTATTCGTGTACGAGTGCGCGTGCGGTTGAGTGTGTGTGTCTGTGTGTGCGCGTGCGTGTGTGTGTGTGTGTGTGTGTGTGTGTGTGTGTGTGTGTGTGTGTGAGTGAGTGAGTGCGTGGTGCTTGTGTGCGTGAGTATGTGGGTGTTTGGGTATGAGGGACGTGTGGGTATGTGAATGTGTGGGTCTGTGGGTATGTGGATGCGCGTATGCGTGTATGTCAGTATCCACGGTAACTCGAGAGCGATAAAACGTACGTATTCGAAATTTCACATTTAGGGTTGATTTTGTTTCTCCTAGAGCTGATTATTTTTTTGGAGTAATTCAGCGGCGGAGAAGGGGGCTCATTAGGTGAAGTTTTTATCAAATATTTCTGAAACAGAGTATATTTTAAATATATAAAAATACCGGCATATAGATCTTAAAATTATAAATCAATTTATTCTATGCAATTTTTTGATACGACACATAATTTCGCCACAAAAAATTTGTAAGTTGGTTTTTTCAAAACCTGAGCAATGCTCAACTTTATAGGAAAATGTCTAAATATGTTTTTAACGACAATCTAGATGTACATAGCTTCTTTTCTTTATAAAGTTTCTTAATACCAAGCCAAATAAACCTTAAAAATTAATTAAATGAGAAAGAAAACTCAATATTTTTCAATATTTTTATTGAAGAGGGTTGCTATTCTTTTTTCAAGTCTACTTATCCATTATCCTCAATCTGACATGAAGGTTTAAACGTGCATCCAGCATAGATTGTTGTTAATTTGACAATGTTGCCGTTTTTCATTATTTACATATTACAAAAGAAGTTGCATAACCATCATAAAAAATTCATTATTTCAAATATTTATAATCTGGAAAAGGTTATAAATTTCATTATTATGAATGACGTTAACGTATATAGGGTATGTCTCGACTATAGCATGTTAGACGAATAATGAGAACGGAGAAACCGATTCAGCTGAAAACTTGTAAAGCACACTACTAATTTCCGGCGTATTTACTACATCATCTCCAAGAAAAGTAGAAAAAAAAACAGATAACACGAAAATCGTTCAGTTTAGGTATAGGAACATGATATATCAGCAAATAGGTAATTAAATTCTGCATCGAATGAGAATACAAAAAACCCAGTCGCAATTTAAAAAAAATGACTCTGACATTTTTAATTTTCTTAACTACCGTTACTCCCGGGCCTCCCCTAGAAATAAATTTAAAAAATGTCTAATACTGAAAACATAGTCCAATATCATGTGTAACCGTTGTATAACTTTCGCTTATCTGCCTTGTATGTTTCACAAAATATTAATTTTTCAGTAGATTCAAATTTTCGTTGCAAACGCCTGAAATAATTTTTTTTTCTTAATAATGGTAAGAGATAGGTACGCCAAACCTGGTAGTAGAAGACGTAAAATTTTATGCGGAAACCGAAAATAAAACAAAAATTGGGGTATTGAATTTAAAACAACAAAGTTGGTATCGACTTCCGATATAACCGGAAATGACACCGCCATGAAAAATTTTCAGTAAGTAGACCATGTTCATTTATATAAAGTTACAAGTTTTCAGCTGAATCGGTTTTTCCGTTCTCATAACATGGCTATGGTCGAGGCACACCCTGTATGGGTAAGTGAGATATGCTTTTGTAAATTATAAATGAAAAATTATTAAATCTTTCCCTTAAAGAGTATGACTACTAGAAATAATGACCATATAAAGTGGTTTATTATAATTTAAATAAGTAAAAAATACTTTAAATTTCCCTAATGAATTAAGGTTAATAAATCCACAACTTTCAGAGTGTATTGGAATATCGTTATGGGAAGTCAAGAATTTAGTGATATGCGTATAAAAGCATCCAGAAATGAAATAAGAGTCAGGTAGAACATAATACATTTCCAATATAAAAATAGAAACAATAAAAGCTATTTCACTTCTGATACTCTCCAAAGGATTGTAATCTGTACTTTTTCTGAGCTGAAATAATAAGAAAATCCAACTGAAGCAATTGAGAGAGATTTACTCATAAAAAAAAAAGGTTAAAGTTTGTTATAATTTTAATGTAGTGTGTCAGTAACTTCAGTTAGTTCAGCCATCTCTCTGAGAATTTTGGGTTGAATGTGAAAATGTTAAAAATTTTAACTAAAGCACTAAATCAATCTAATGAAACTAATGAAATAACGAAAAAAAATCTAACGCTGATCAGTTAGATTTCGTTCCGGTAAATCTACTATTTCTACTATAATGAAACATACTATAATTTCTTCTATTTTTGAATGTAAAGGATATGCTTGTCTTCGTGTGTCCTAACTAAAGCTTTTGAATGGTTACACAAAATTTTACTGAAAAAATTAAATCTTTACAATTTCAATGAAATTTGAATAGATACATTTTCCGATTAAATAGAATTAATATAACAAAATTTAATAATAAATATTCAGAACTTCTAGTGATAAGTGAACCTCAAGGATCCGTAGTATGCCCACTGCTTTGTTAATTGTTAATAATATTTTCGATAATATTTTAAACTGTTACGTTTGGTAAAGCTATCAAGACTATACTATATGCACGACTTAAGTACTTATATTGGGTTGGATACGTTACTAACCGTCTTTGTAGCAATTGTACTAAAACAATGTGTTAACGCATCCCTTCATATCTCTTTCAAATGAAACAACACTACCTGCCTAAAGTACTAAGAAACTAGGCAAATGATGACAATTGAATACGTGGTTACTGTTTTATAATTTATGAATTTGTTGTTCTTGATAAAGTATTTATCCTTAACCGTAAGGTATTCAGAATCCTTGAAGGTGTAGAGTATGAGTGCTTGCAAATAATTACATCAAGTTTTTCATCATTCTTTATATTGTCAACGCTTATGTATATGTTAAACATTGTTAAAATTTTTCAAGTGTGCAGAACCACAAACAATGCTTGGCGTAATCGAAATTTCTCTGCGTATCACAGATTAGATCTAACTTGATATAAAATTCTATAATCGCACACCTAATAAATTTAAATAATACAGTATTAAATACAACACTTTTCAGTTTTGTAAAAAAAATAATGCTTGCTATACTGTCAGATATTCTACTAATGAGTCCGTTTAAGAAGCTACTAAATTACAATTCTCTTCTAAAACGTCTACCCGGTTATTCATCATTTGATAATTTGCTGGACGACATCCCACTAAATTAACGAAGAAATATTATTTTCCAGCAGAATGGAGCTCCACCACATAACGTCCAAGCTACTAGTAATTATTTAAATCACAATTTTGACGAATGGTGTCACGTGTAGATGAAATTGTGCTTTGTTTATTACGTTGAAAGGAAATAGTTTCGTTTTGACAATTAAACTAAATATCACAGAGAGTTTTGTGAAACATAAAATACGTAGTTTCGCCGTTGAAATTTATTTTCTTATCGCGCTGATGTCCTAAGTATCCCCTGCGTTGAGTAATTCTTGGTATCTTATAGTTGACCAGATCACTTTGGGTAAAGTTGTTAATTGGGAGCGATAGAAGGTTTATTTGAGTAATAGGGCTTATTACGTAGAAATAGGATATCATATATTTAGTTCAGTTGGAGAGTTTTTGTGTCACACGTGGGCTTGAAATGTTTATTTCTCAAAGAATTATCTATTTAACATTTACAGAATGGTACAAAATTAAGATTTTCACGAGACAGAGGGACTTTCGTTTAGGTTAGTTGGGAACGAGCTATTGAGAGAAGTATTCAAGAGTTAGCGATGTAAACCGCGCACAAAAAGTTTACGTGTTAGCCACCGATTGTGTGAAACTATTGTGAGGGAATCAGGCAGTTCACCTTTTGTGGATTATGGAAAGAATTCATCCATCGCGGGGAGTTTGTTTTGTGTTGATGCTCGTCAATTTGTCCTGTCGTTTTTA
This sequence comes from Vesta saturnalis, assembly GCA_036346205.1. Taxonomy (NCBI): domain Eukaryota; kingdom Metazoa; phylum Arthropoda; class Insecta; order Coleoptera; family Lampyridae; genus Vesta; species Vesta saturnalis. Next base: position 1,230,016 of record JARFJB010001946.1, read on the forward strand.
ATTTCGTAGAAAAATAAAGTGTTGGGTTTCAGTGCTTATCTACATTTTTGGAGTGAAATCGACCTTAAGCGGATTGTGCTATTCAGTTGTTAGGTAAATTTGTTTTGCATCGAGAAAGTATGTCACAATCCACACACAACTTATTCAGGTAGACAAAATATATCACTGCAATAACTTTTGTGTATATAAACGACAAAGGACGTTGTGTAAATAAATTAATGTTTGTGTAGATAAACTCAGATGAAGCAGTTATTAAATAACTTGACCTTGCTTTAAATATTTTCGCTGTTAAATTTACGAATATAAGTTAAAGCAATCAGCTAGTTGAAATCGACTTTAGAAAAGTTATCGAGTCCTGCATGGCCGTGTCGGTAGGAAGAGATTAAAGGTTCACATATAAAACTAGGGAGGGAAAACTTTGATAATTTTGTTGCGAATAAATGTAATTACTCTCCTATGTATAATTTTTGGTGATTTTAATAAAGTACTATTTCTGCAACTTATTAAACGGATGGACACGATTTCTGTTATTTCGTACCGTAGAAGCACCCTTCAGGTGATTGATATAATTTTACCGACTCGTATTCAATTGTCTTTCGTAATACTTCATATTGTGCGTTTTAATTATTTTTGTATACTAATTTACATCTCGACAATTTGTCAAATTTGTGTTTTCTACGTTATCATTATACCGAAAAGGTGGTAATTAAAATTAAGGTATACAGTTATTTGACCTTGGGAATTCTGAATCTTGCAAGCTTCATTCCGATATTTTCATTTAATGTCAAAAACTTTACGTAAAGGTCGCGCTTTACTTCCTTCCGGAAGTACACTCATTTGCTCGTAGCTTGGTAGCACTTGTACAGTTACTCTGATTATATATTTTTTTTATTATCATAATATACAGTAATATATGTAATTAAAATGTTTTTTAAATACATAAAGAAAAAGAATACCCCGAGTGGGAATCGAACTTACGACATGTACTTTGCTAGAGTACCGCATAATATATAGAGTTAATGAATAATTTTAAGCGTATCATCTCTTATTGTATGTTAGATTACATGTAATTTTCGCCGATTCTCACAGTATTAACATTATTTGCGAATCATATAGATTTAGAAGATAAAGTATTTTGATTACGTTCATGTTAATTTAGTAATAGTAAATTTTGAGTTACACGACCTTGTAGCGACAACGTTTATTTATTGTTTATGATTTTGATCAAAGCTTTTAACATTAACAGTTTAGGAGAGATTTAACAGTTTGATAGTTTTACTAGTTTTTCTTAAGACATATAACTTCACTGATAAAAATTAACGTTAAGTAGAATTACGGAAATAAGGTTGATGACCAATCAGCTGGTCTTTTAGCACGTCATTTTATTTTGATTACTTGCGAATATTTTGAAGCTTTTAAAGGAAGTAACGGCACAGGGTTTTTATTTTTTGTTTTTTTTTTGAATTATAAACAAACTGGTGCTCTTTGATTTATGACTTTAATGGGAATAAGTTATCATAACTAATAGGTTTTATTGGAGTTTATTGTTAATTACTTTACAGTTGTTTTTTGTTCAATAAATAATGCATATTTGTTTCTCCTACCTATTTGTAGTTTTTTTATATTCAGTTGTCCAGAGAAAACGGTCTTACGTAATTATCTGATCGATTGACGTCAAAAATCGATATTTCCGGTTTTCTGAAAATACCAAACCCCTTGGTTAAATTGTGTAACCGGTTTGGATGCGATCAATAGCAACAATATTTCTAATAGGAATATGCCGCATTTTTCTACTACTAAGCGTTTTGAAAATATTCCATTTAGAAATTTACTAAAAACTTACACTTAATCGCCAATATCTCGAAAACTAGTAGGACCCTTAAAAAACTTGTAATTAACTTTTTTACTTAAAATTTAATAGGGAATCGAAAAATGGTAAAATATTTAAGGCGATTAATTCACAAAATATTAATCGCGTATTTTTAAAACGCCCTGTATATCAGTTAAAACAACTATGCCGCTGAATTCTACGCAACATTTACTAAAGCTATGCGAATGACTTTATAAGAAAATTATGATTATGGGACATTGTGATGAATCACCCGGTACCTACTTTATTATTACATGTAAACATGATAAATATAAACAGAACTTCTGTAAAAGCATACAGATAGGTTACAATTACCTTTAACCATGTTAACTAACAAAGTTTGTAACTTGTTAGAGAAAAGGGAATAAAAAGGGTATAAAACACCGTGTACAACATTTTTCTGGTTATGTAACATATTTTACGTTATCAATCAGCTGTCAGTAAGAATCAAAGCAAGTTATAAAATTTTGTTCTATAACACGCCCCGACTTGCCTTCACCTGCAAAGATGCTATTGAAACGTGCAATCCGGAACCGGCGCGGCGTTTGGAAGTATTGCGTTAACAGTCGCCTTGCTTTCCTGTATTCATTAGTGTTCACGTGGAGTTATTTACGCGATGGAATGATCGAAAGATCTGAGCACTAATTTAATTGAGCTATTACGTGAGCAAATAAAAAACACGGATGGACTGAACTAGGCGCAGAATTAAAAAATAGATGCAAGTGAAGTTGAAAAAAAATGCGCTTGCTTATTGGGCAATTTTGTCCATTGGCGATGGAGGTGATGCTCCTAATAAAACAAAGTGGATTTTTTTAAATGCTTTTATTCCGAAAAGACAAAAATGAGCCACGTCACTCTGCTGCAGGTAGATACCTTCCCTCCGAGATATTGAAACACAGGACACTGTCTCAGTAGTAATACCACTACAGCTGACGTAAGCACACTTTACATTAATAATCAATTTGAAATTAGTAATTATTCTGCCACAGCACTTTTCTTTCGTATTTCTTTGCCTAACACACTAGGTTTCCTAGGGACCTTTTTAAGTCTTAGCAAAGTACCATTTGGCTGACCTTCGACTCTCTACGAACCAGATATTAGTACTCCCGTGAGCCTGTCTTCTGAATCACAAGTTTCTGGTAGGCAGTAGAATGAAGATGACTGATCTTTGCGAAGAAAACTGTTGAGATAACACATATATCTTTTCTGCCCTTTCAGGCTCAAGAAGCATTGGTTTTCTTAACACCCTAAATACAGCAGATATAATTCCAAATGTATTTTCGACTACACACCTTTTTGTTGGGTGCATGGGAAGGATGCCATAATATGTGGATGCAAAGCAAATGCCTAGAAATACAAAAGGTGAAGGTGATGTTCTTCCTGGTAAAACTTTCACCAGTGGGAGATTCAATCAAGATGTTTCAAGTAATTGTTTAAATGTTGTGTTAGCAAATACTCCGCCATCAGATAAACGTCCTTGGCCACCTACATTTACAAACGTAAAGCAGTAGTTATCGTCAACTATAGCTAAATACACTATGCACAAAAATTCCTTATAGTTGAAATAGTGGCTTCAAGTGTTTATTGGAGCTTGTAAAGGTGTGTGTTTCCCATCGATACTACCACAACAGTGACGGTAATTCCACATCTGCTCAAAACCATTTGCAATCTGTAACCTTTCCTGTTGATGTTTAGGCACCTGAAGAAAGAAGAATTATACTTTAAGTTATTCATTTGAATACAATTCATTGACAAAAAAATCTGAGGGGGATTTTTTTAGTCAATGGTATTATAAACAGTGCACTCCATAAAGAAAATGTTTAACGTTTCCCATATTCTGCATACCTTCTGATGGACATTGTATATACGTAGTTTTTTTTTACCAATAAAGATTAAATTCATTGCTATTACTAGTAGATACGAAATCTGAAAAATCGTACGTAGTAATGTGAAACAACTATCAAGTAACGTGAAAACTTGAGATGACTTTGATGTAGCGAACACCTTGCGTAATTTCAAAAACAAAGCAGTTCTAGCTTAGGCTAAATGTGACATAAATAATAGTCTCTACCCAGCAGAGATTGCAGACGTATCTCAAAATACACCTGGACCACCCACCACTCCGTCCGCTACAGCTGAGCTCGCTGCTTCACCAGTTGCATCAATTCAAACAGACACTAACATCCAGTCAAACAATACACATGGGCATTCCACCATTTCGTCAGCTACACCTACGCCTGCTGCTTCGCCAGTTGCACCACTTCACACAGACACTGACACTCAATCACATACAGGCGCAGAAGACAATAGTGAAGATGAATTAATAAGGGCGGCACAAACTTTTGGTATAATATTCGAAATACTCGGCTAAGAAAATTTGAATAAGTAGCTTATACTTTGGTAGGAATCTCGAGTTGCTAAGAATCTGAACGTAACTGCTAATCTTTCTTTTATTGGGATTGCATCTCAAAATGTTGCTGCCTATTTTATGACCGATTTCCTTTATAAGGTATTCAAATTCAAAGCTTGTCACAATCACATTTAATGTATCCTGACAATGTGTCTATGTCATCTATTGTAAGATCAGTTAAAAGAGCTGTAGCACTACATTTTTCTCAAGTTTTTAACGATCGCTGTACCAAAAATCCTCGTTTAGATTTAACGTGTCGCCGAGACAAAATACACAAGCTGCTGCCCATACGTGCATCCCCTACGTTTGACGCCATTTCACATACTACCTACCAGCTGAAAAATTATGAACACTATTTTGTTTTGTTATATAATCTGGATGTCACTGTTATATTTAACAAGTTAGGAAATAAATTTGTTATTTAACATGTTTTGTTACATAGTCTGGATCCAGCTTTAACATATTGCGTTTATTATAAAATGTAGTTGTGTACCAATTGTATCTTAATAACAAAAATACCAAATTGTAAATGCAACGCAAAATTGCTTATCAAAAATGATTATAGTATGCCGAGTCTTAAATATAATACGCTCTGCATACTGAATCTCAGCAAACATATTAAATGTGCCTTTTCTACATTAGCTATCATTAGAGTTATTTGCTAAAAAGTGTTCACATTTATTTCTAGCATTTAAATATTATAGTACAGAAATGAACTTACTATTCCTTTACACTATTATGCGTTTTTCGAAAGAAGTACTTATAATCAGTTAATCATGACTTATAATGCTTCACCAAGTGAAATAAAAGAAATTAAAAATATTAAATGTCATAAAGGTACTACTAATATAGTTCTCATGTGTTAGATAGTAATATTTAATAAGTATAAATTTATGTTAGTGTACTTACCCAATTTTCAATCAAAGAAAAATTCTTGAAAAAAGTTGTGCATAACCAATTTATGTATTCTTGTCACAAATAATTGAACTTGTAACAGACCGTTTCAAATACATACGTAAATATAGTGCGCCCTTGAAAATTTAGCATGTGAATGTTTGTACTATAAATTTCTGACACTGATAACGTATCGATAATTGTTGATACTAAAATAATCTCGTTTACACACACCACACACAGATTATTATATATATATATATATATATATATATATATATATATATATATATATATATATAGATATGGCTACATTTTTAAAATAATTTGAAATATACAGGGTGCTTCAAAAAAGAGTGGCATATCAAAGTTATGTTTTTTTAATGGAATGTCATATATTTTATCACATTTTTGAATTAAGTATGAAAAATAAGCTATACTTTCATTAGGGTTCCCTATACCTAAATATAGAGCGTTCTAAATTATTTGGGTTTTTTTAATTTGCAAGGTTTTGGAAAAAAAATAATTGTTACCAAACGAAAAAAAAATTTGTCGGTTGTATTATTAATAAATTCACACTTTAATATCTTCCTTATCTCAAATGGAACACTCTGTATATTTTAGATCTGTCATGTGACCAATTCAAAAAGTACTATGGTATTCTATACCTAAACGTTCATGGTTCAAAGTTATTGAGGTAAGTTTGAAATTTAAATTTTTTTATGGAATTTACAGGACATAAGTGTTTTTACAAATAATATTTGTCAAGCATTTTTTAAATCGAGTAAACATATTTCTTCTTTCGTGTGTATGTGTACACATATTTCAAGTTAGTATGCAGTAATTTTTAATTAAAATATTACTTATGAAAATATGTATATTGTAATGACAAAGAACGATGCTACCAAACTGAATTCTAATCTAGTGTGCTACTGTCAAAATGACAAATATTAATTAATAGTATGTCAATATAATTGGATACTAATTATTTGCACTATGTGGTAAATATCAAATAATTATTTTAAGTGAAAATGATTTATTCGAAGCTGGAAAGAAATTATATGATTTTAATTATTGGTGAATGTTATGGAAATTGTTTATTGGCTTCAACGAACTACACAGCAAGGGGTTTTAGGACATTTCGCCCCTCACATTTTTCTCCCGGATAGTTCCCCCGCAACTCGCTTCCGGACAGATCGCCCCCAGAGACACTTCGCCCCTGACGCTTCGCCCCTCAATGTTACCTTGAATTTTTGTCATATTTGTAGTTTCTCTTTGTATATTATATTTTACCTACCGTATTCCATAGGTGTGATGATGAACTGTGGTATTAGGCTATTATTCTAACTAGTCGAATAATAAATACATGTGATCATTAATTTAAAAAAAGATTTATTTATCTATTTCACAGTTACAAACTAAAATGCAAAATTGTTGGCAATTCCTCTTAAATAATCTATAATATTTGCTATTATTATCACAACTATTATTATTATAATTGCACATTACACACGTGATAATCATTAAGATAATCTCTCATTAATAAATCATTAATAGATGTCGATACTGGAAATTAATGGGTCCTTAAGCACAATTTTGATTAAGGTGCTATTATCATAATTGCACATTACACATCGCAATTACTTTGCAATTGGCATTGTATAGATAATAATATTGGAATATTATCAACTATACAAGTCCACTTTCTAATCACTTTAGTCAATGTTGGTATCGAAATTAATCTAGAAGAAGCCTAAACAAATATGCAAAAATTGTAATCAACATTTAGGGACGAAATGTCACAGGGCGAAGTGTCACAAGGGCGAAAAGTCTGGTGGCGAATTGTGTTGGGGCGAATGGCCGGGGGCGAATTGTAAGGGGCCAAATGTCCTCATCCCGCAGCAAGGTACTCCAACTGCATTAATCCAAATAAAAAAGTGCTACAGAGATTGTTGCAAACGTTTCGTGGGACAGGAAGTGTCGCTTACCCAAAACAGGAAAAAAGAAAAGTGGTCACTAATCACGAAAATAACGAGTTTTTGGTATTAGGTTCCGTGGTTGATAATCCAAATAGGCATTGATCAATCTAGTGTCTCCAGAATTTTAAGGAAACACAAATACCACCCACATCATATTCAACTTCATCAAAATTTATATGGAACAGGTTTTGAAAGGCTAATAGTTTTTTGTTTAACAATCCTCGAAAAAATCGGTGAATGAGGCAATTTTGATCAATACGTGTTGTTTACCGATGAGGCAATGTTTCATAATAATGGCCATGTTAATCGTCATAACTACCGTTATTATAATATCAAAAATAAGCATTTATTGCATACGACAGATCAGCAGAATCGATGGAGTATTAATGTATGGTGGAACAATTGACGATGAAGTTATTAGTCCATATTTCTTTGACGGCACTTTAAACGGTCGCAAATTCTTAAACTTTTTAGAAAACGACTCTTGGCTACTGATAGAAAATATTCCATTAGACATCAGACAAAAAATGTAGTTACTTAAGTTAATTAGATGGTTCCCTGCACAATCTTCAAGATGTGTAAGGTAATATCTAGACCGAAAATTTCGTAACAAATGGATCGGAAGAGGTAGCCCAATTAACTTGCCTCCTAGATCTAGAGGCCTCACTGCGATGGATTTCTTTTTATGGTGATATATTAAAAATCTGGTATATGCTACTCCTCCTATTACTGCAGAAGACATGATAGACCGAATTGAAAATGCATTTGGAACCGTCACCCTTGTTATGTTGCAAAATGTAAGATGTTCGCTTGAAAAGAGAGTCATACTCTGCATTGAAAAACATAGCAGCCATTTCAAGTATTTTTATAGAAGTTATGTTAAATTGATTGTTAAGAATGATAATGTTAGTATATTCGTGATATTGTTAAATGCTGTTGAATAACTTTGAAACGTGAAGGTTTAGGTATAGGATACTTTAGCGCTTTTTAGAAGATCATTGAATTGGTCACATGACAGGTCTAAAATATACAGGTTGTTCCATTTGAGTTTGGTAACAACTAATTTTTTTTCCCATATCATTTTCAACCTGTTCATGGTTTATGTCCAGGTGACGCCGAACGAAGACTTAATTATTGTAGGTGGGTTCTTAACTCCATTCAAAATAATAGAGATTTCTTATCCAACATACTGTGGACTGATGAATCCTGTTTTACTCGTCGTGGTATCGTAAACTTTCACAATCTGCATATATGGGCACATGAAAACCCACATTCCATTCGACCAAGAAGTTTTCAACATGAATTTAGTACAAATGTCTGGATTGGAATTTACGGCAACCACGTGTTTGGACCTTATTTCTTGCCACAACGTGTAAATTCAGAAAATTTCCTACAATTTTTAGAAGAAGAACATGTTAATATGTGGGAAGACATTCCTTTGAATTTAAGAGGACATTCTTGGTTTCAGCTTGATGGATGTCCGGCCCATTATGGCAGAAATGTAAGAAATTGGCTAAACAATAACTACCCGGGGAGGTGGATAGGTCGTGGAAGTCCAGTGGCGTGGTCTCCTAGATCCCCCGATTTAACGCCACTTGACTTTTTTGTATGGGGATTCATGAAGGAAAAAGTGTATACCACTCCGGTTAATACACTTGAAGAACTTCACAATCGCATCAGAGATGCTTGCAATGAAATAAGGGTGCATTATTTAATTAACTTAAGACGTTCTATTGTACGTCGCTGTGAAATGTGTATTGAAAATAACGGTTTACATTTTGAACAAAGTGTTTAATTTTATTATACTAGTGTTATTGTTATTTATTTATAAATCGTTATTACTAAGAATTCTTATTAATTTCACAATTATTAATTAAGTATTGTTACAATAATAAATAAGGATTGTTAAAATTAGTGTACTAAACAGATTTCAATTTACAAAAGTCTTGTGTTTGAGTATGGCTTGATACAGTGGCGGCTCTTTAATGAGAGCAAGTGAGCAGCGGTCTATAACTTATTAGAATCTCACTTAAAAACTACATACATGTTTATAGCGAAATTGATACATACATAATTATACAGAAAGCATTGACCGCATAACAATAATAATTATGCATTTCTTTTTATACGAGGATAATAACAATGGATACTAAAAAAAACCGATAACCTACCCATTTATAAATGAAAATGTATTTGAAATTTTAAAGAAACGATCGTTAGGTACTAAAATGGCTCTAAATGCTTTATTATATTTTTTTTATTAAAAACTTTATATTCAATTATTCACATAAAGCACATTACTTAAATTAGTACCTCATCAAACACTAAAAATCAAAATAACCCGGAAACGCACAGGAATTTCGAAACAGAAGAAGGTACATTATTTTTGTTAAACTGTATGTAGATAATGAAAATAACAGTTTTTTTAAAAATAGTCATTGGCGTAGAAGTTCTGTTTATGAAAGGGGTTGAGCACCCCCTCCACTCCGCCACTGTGCAAGTTTGTGAACATTCTTATCGCTTGTTTTATGCTCCTTAATTAATAGACATTATCCCCCCAACATGAAAAAATCTAAGCATTCGTTTATGAGTTATAATGAAAATTTGAGAAAAAAAAATTATATTCAACACCCTGTATCTCGGAAACGAAGCCTTCTACGACATATGTTTATAGGAACTTTTCTTTTAGAAACATATGTTCTATGTCCTGTTAAAGTTTGTCTACAAAAACTGACTCACCCTGTATGTATATATATATATATATATATATATATATATATATATATATATATATATATATATATATATATATATATATATATATGTCGATAGGAGAATCGAATTTTTTGAGAGCCTTTCAGAACGCGGAACCAAAATTCATTAATAAAGCTACAATCAAAACGCAGTTGGAAGGTATTCTGGGATTGCATACATATTTAAATAATATTTTTGAACAGAATTGTGAGAGACTAGGGATATAATGAAAATAATAAATTAAACATATGGTTACCCTGAACTCAAATTCAAAAGTATAAAAAGAGCAGAAACCGCTTAATCATAATATAATCAATTAGAGTGAGCATCAGACCATAGAGGTTTCAAAATAAACTAAAATCATGGCTAACAAGTTCAATTTACCACAGTTATAGCGATCAGTGGCTAGTACTAATTGCCAATGCATTTTATAAATTTATTTCCAAACATACTTTAATTCTTTTCCCAGATATATTTTATAATGTTTAGTGATAGGTGGTTAAAAGAGAGAAAAAATGATCCAAGTTTGATGTAAAAAGAACCACATACATATCCTATGAAACAAATTCGTTTAAAACGTAGTGGAATAGTAAGTATATAATGAAACAAAATCTCATTAATTATCCAAAGCTTGAAATCTCTCAGAAATTATGACGCAGTTAACAAATACAAAGCTCTACGTTTTTCTTTCACGAGAAAACCATTTCACCAAAAATGAAGAACGTTAATCTCAAATGATAGCAGAATTATCGAGGCAAAGCTAAACTTTCGTCAATCGCAGATTGTAAAAAAGTTTCAAACTTTATATAATTTATTAAGTGAACATGGATACCAAAACTTAGAAGGGGTTTAAGTAATTTACGTTTAATTTTAACTATTAAGTGATATGTAACATGTTTGGAACTCCCTCTTCAATAATAAAACCTTGCTTCCTTTTTAAATAGAACATGAAAAATGAAAAATATACTTGAAATATGTTTAACCCTTTACCTAATATATACAAATTTCAGTGGTTTTCCATCCTCGACCAAAGTGTCGAGCAAGTTGCAAGACGTGGTTACACCTTGGAGCACTAAATAAGTATAAAACTTATATACAAATTTTGTAAACGCTATTATGTTGCGATCTAGAGAATCGCGACAATTGTTATATACAACACCGTCATTAAAATTGAGCAATGACTATTTCTTTAAATTACTATTTACATGATTAACAGATACAACGTGTTAATTGTTAAATTGTGTAATAAACCAACCAAAACTCCGATAGAGATGCAATTTTGTACAAACCTCCGAATCAGCGTTTCAAATGAAATGGCAAAAGTCCCCGTCGAGAAGAGTTATGCTAAGAGTCAGCAAAAGGCATTCAATTGCAAATATCTCTTAAATGCTAAATTCTGTTGTAAAAGTAGTAGTACATTTTGTACATAAGGAAATTTCTTTTAAAGAAAGGTTCTTATGCTTTATTTCAAACAAATGATCATTCAAAAGATATCACGATTTCAAGAATTATAAAGATGTGCACTCATGTGAGAGATGTATCATTGAACGTATATAAGGTGTTCCGTAAATATTGCAACAAACGTCGGGACGTGAAAGTATACCTCTAAATATGAAAAAAGTTCCCATAAACGTACCCTTGAAGATATGTCGTGTACCAGATACAGATCGCTAAAGAAAAAAAAAATTTTCGTTTTTTGGCCAAAACTCCTAAAATATTAAAGGTTAACTTATAACACATAAGGAATGACGTGTTGTACAACGAATCAGGTAATTTTTAAATATGCCGGAGACGTAGATATTGGTGTCATTTGAAGTATTTAACCCTGTAACTTCCACGTCACTGGCATAAAATGAATTTCTGTGGCAGTTTTTGAATATCTAAAGTCTTTTCGGAAAAATTGGAATATTATGAGAAGATACATATCTTATTCCCGGCATTTATTAGTTGCAAATTAACAATCTAGTAGGTAAGTAGAATTCACAATAATTTAGTAGAGAATTTCAAAAATACTATCATTATTTAAATGACAGTTTTGAAACCTTTTAAATAAACATGAATAATTTTGAATATTTAGCCGATATGCGTCTCATTTACGGCGAAGCTCATTGCAATGGCCATGAAGCTGTGTGTTTGTATACAGAACAGTTTACTAATCGTCAACCTCCATACCATTCAACTTTTGAAAGAATTCATCGTCGATTAAGGGAATATGGTTCGTTGAAATGTCCAAGAACAATTTGCACTGTAGCTCTTGAAGATGCAATTTTGAATCGAATTAATAATCAGCCTTACACCAGCATTCGTGCATTTGCTAATTTCGTAAATGCTAGCAAATCAACTGTCTGGAGAGCTGTGAGTGAGGAATTACTTTACCCATATCACGTACAGAAGGTTTAAGCAATGATTCCAGCAGATTATCCTCAGCGTCTGGATTTTTTCAATTGGTATATTCAACAAAATCGAAATGAACCTGATTTTCTTCAAAGCATTTTATTTACAGATGAGGAATGTTTTACCAAAGATGGTGGTATTATCGAAAATACTATACTAGGGCCATATTTGTTGCCTCCAAGGCCAAATGGTGATTATTATTTGCATTTTCTAAGAATAATTTTACCTGAGTACTTGACGATTTACCTTTAAACGTTCGCCACAATATGTGTGCTACATGATGGGACACCTGCTCATTGTTATAGGAATGTTCGATACCATTTGGACCAATTCTTTCCAAATCGATGGATTTGTAGGGGAGGTTCTGTGGTTTGGCCTGCTCGGTCTCCAGATCTCAATCTTCTTGACTTCTTTTTATGGGGGCATGTTAAATCATTGGTATGTGAAATACCAGTACTAAACCAAGAAGATCTTCTGGCAAGGGCGATAGCAGCACTTGGAGAAATTAAAGATAACCCTGGTATGCTTCGAAGAGTGCACCGATCCCTGATTTGTCGAGCTAACTTATGCATTGAGCAAAATGGAGCGCATTTTGAGAATCTATTGTAATAATCTTTTTTTAAATAAAAATTATTTCTCATTTTATCTTAAGTTATTATTGTGCATCAAAAAGAGATCGACTCTTTAGGTTCATCATCTTATAATATTTCAATTTTCCCGAAACTAATTACTTTAGCGCTTTACACAAGGCAAACATGTTTCGTGTAAAAACTGTCACTGAAATTCATTTTATGCCAGTGACGTAGAAGTTACAGGGCTAGGTACTTCAAATGACCTCTATAGCTACGCCTCTGACGTATTTAAAAATTACCTCATACGTTGCACAACACGTGATTCCTTATGAGTTAGAAGTCAACCGAATCTTATTTATCTACTTTTAATATTTTTGGAGTTACCGGCAAAATAAGAAAAAAGAATTTTTCTTTGTCGACCTGTGTCTAATAAACAAAACATCTTCAAGGGTACGTTTATGGGAATTTTTTCATATTTAGAGGTATACATTTACCTCACGACGTTTGTTGCAATATTTACGGGATACCCTGTATATTATTTTACAGTATATTCCAGTTAACACGAGCCACCCTGAATATATCAGTTGATATTGGGACTGTAAAAAAAGTCATACAGTCGTAAAACACTCCAGCTAGGGGACATTTTTTATGTAAAAATTTGTGTCAATTACCCCCAAACTCGCACCAATCCCCATGTCAACAATTTCCAATGGAAAAGATAGTCGAGTGAGTCCTTATTTGAAAGGCCTTAATATTCCACTACGTTTTAAACGAATTTGTTTCATAGGATATGTATGTGGTTCTTTTTACATCAAACTTGGATCATTTTTTCTCTCTTTTAACCACCTATCACTAAACATTATAAAATATATCTGGGAAAAGAATTAAAGTATGTTTGGAAATAAATTTATAAAATGCATTGGCAATTAGTACTAGCCACTGATCGCTATAACTGTGGTAAATTGAACTTGTTAGCCATGATTTTAGTTTATTTTGAAACCTCTATGGTCTGATGCTCACTCTAATTGATTATATTATGATTAAGCGGTTTCTGCTCTTTTTATACTTTCGAATTTGAGTTCAGGGTAACCATATGTTTAATTTATTATTTTCATTATATCTCTAGTCTCTCACAATTCTGTTCAAAAATATTATTTAAATATGTATGCAATCCCAGAATACCTTACAACTGCGTTTTGATTGTAGCTTTATTAATGATTTGTTTGCGATAAAACTGTGCTAAACTCATGAAGAGTATTCTTTATGTATTTCCGTCATATTTAACGTTTGTTTAAATTTAGGCCTAATTTAAAAATAATGAGGCATAGTATCAACGTTGTGAGGTAACGTGGTGGTAACTGTTTTGTAAATACAATTTTGTGTTCATCTAGTTTGTATAATTTTACAGAATAATTACAGTATATGCCTTTTTACTTAAATATGTTACAACTGCGTTTTTGCTTATTTGCACATTTGAGGTGGGTTGCGCACCTAGACGTAGTTGAAAGAGGGTATTCACTGCTGAGTTTAGCATTATTGTGTTTTGAAAAAAATTATTTGGGGGTCTAAATTATATGTAGAAGATTTACCTTAGGTACACCCGATGTCAATGAAAAAGACGATATAAATTGAAAAGGATCCGTTAAATTGCAATACAAAGAAATTACTTATTTTTATAACAGTTTTAAGATTCAATTTTCTATAAATGGGCATTCTGTTTCATTTGGAGATTTCCTAAAAAAACCTAAACTGACATTTTTAGCGTTTTCGGTTTCTTAGGAAAGCATTTGGGATGTGCATAAATTAAATAATGCTACCGTACCTACGGGAAATTTTATGTTTATGTTTTAGCGATTATATCGTTTTTCAGTTCCATTCAAATATTTATGTTATCAAATTATCTAGGATGTAATCGAAATCAATCAATGTAGAAAGTGTAAGAATGTATTTTCTGGTATATTCGGCATATTTTATTTTTAGAATAATTACGATTATTGCACAAAGTTTAAGCCGGAAATCAATTAGCTTGCAATACCATTCAAGTAATAACATGTAATTACTATAAGTAACAATAGAATTTAAAATTGCTTTGTGAAAATAGGGTATAATTAGGAGAACATATTTATTAAACATTCAGTTATAACCCGTCTTGACGGATAGTTCGTCACAGCAATGAGGAAATATTATTGGTTTATTGAAGAGCGGATTTTCAATAAGCGAAGTGCCCCGTCGATGTAACCTATCGGTACTTAAACTTAACTTTGTTACGTATATATACTACGTAGTTTGATCACATTATTTTGGTTTGAATTTTTTGCACGGTTTAACTGGATTTGTATAAGTTTTATTTGTAATTTTAGAGAATACAAGTAAGAAGATGGCGAGATCGATATGAAGAACTGGTTGTTTAAGAGAATATCTACGTGCCCATAATACAATGAAAAATTTACCAGACTATTACAATACGTTCTTGGTTATTGCTAACATTTACAGGGTATTCAAGGAGTCTACGGTAGATCGCCTCGGGGGGTGGGCTTTTTTATAGACGTCGGGTGTGCCTCCAAATGCTCAACAATAATGTATTTTGGACTTCAAACAATTATTCAATCAGTATGGTGCTTGTTATAAGCGCTATTAATCCATATAATAATTTGCAACTGCAATCAGCCGCTTCTTTCGCGTGCTATTAACTATACAATCATTTTACTACTGCTACGAGTTACTAGCTTTTTGCTTTCTGATTACGTTGAACTTCAAACGAAAGTTCTAGCTTTCCTAACAAATAAAATTGAATTTAGCAGCAATGTGTTATTTATTTATTACCTGTTTACCTATATATGTATAACCATTAATGTTATATAAGGTTATAATGAATAATAATTCTGACGTAATGTAAACAATAACAAGCAAATAACGCTGGGTTCGTGTCTATACTTAAAACTGTCATGTCATACACAATGCTCAAAAATGAAAATAGGTTAAGTCGAACGTAATAGAAAAAACGTGTAAAACTCAATTGTAATAAGTATCTAAACTTAATAAATATTTTGATAAGCTGACCTCTAATGCTTGTTTGGAATATTAAGAATTAAAATGGTGGAACACTTATCTGTAGCGGGTTCTTCTTTCAGGAGTTATCCGACACTGAGGACTATGGGAATTAGGGATGGACTCGGGCGTAGGCCTTTGGACCGGCCCGGCCCGAAACCGACACGATTTCGGGCTCGAATTCGAGCCGGGCCAGCATAATTTTATTCGGGCCGGGGCTAACTTTTTTCGGACCGGGCTGGGCCAAAGAACTCGGGATTTTCGAGCTATTCGGGCCGGCCCGAAACTAATACACCTACAATAACGAGAAGGATTATGTGTTCAAGGTTTAGTGCGCACCATTGCTAACTTTGTTATCGTTGCAGCTACGATTTCCGTTAAATGACCAAATTAGTAGTATTGTTTACGTGAAAACAGAAAGACAAATTAATAAAAATAATTGTTAATCGGATTTTCGAAGTATTAGCCAAAGTAACTTTTTTTTAATGAGGCACCGTTATTTATGATACCCAATAACGAAAACCATTATAGTATAGTATGTTCAAAAGCGACCCATCGGCGATCAATACATTTTTGAACTCTATTCAGTAGGACACTGTTGGTAACTTTCATAACTGCTGTACCGTGAGTCTGATTTATTAATTCGGTATCAGTTATCCTATTTTGTAATTACTCAACAGCATCCGGTATCCTTCTAAATTTCATCAAATGGACCTGTTCACATATCAAATCGCCTCTACGGCCGCCAAACTTTTAACGCTTCTAGATTTATTATCTGGGGTTACCTAAAGATGATATTTATAAGGATACTCACGAGACTGTTGACGAATTACAATACAAAGTGGCATACCGAATTAATAAATCTGGTTGACGCAGAAGGTAGAACAATTCTAAAAGTTGCCAACAGTATTTTCAGCAGAGTTTGAACATATATTGATCGATGAGGAGACATTTCTGAACAGTTACCATAATGGTTTTTCTATTGGATATCATAATAAGATTTTGGAATTAAAATTATTTGACAATCGTTTGTTTAATAAATTGAGTGATTCATAACCCTTTTGTAGAAAGTCTTATAATTTCTTTAGTTTTTATTTTAGAGTAATACTAAATGCTAGAGTGAATACTAAATGTTGTAGTAACAGTACCTAGGTGGCCGAAGAAAATGAAAGTACATCTTTCTCAAGCGAACACGAAGGGATCAACTCTTAAAGCACGCAGGTATATTATTTTAAAATCAGTCTAATTAAGACAGAACGTTTCATAGGCGTACCAGAGGGGGGAGGGGCGTCACTGTTTCATGACCTTTTGAGTAAAGAAGTCACTTTCTTTTAGTGTTTGAATAATGTTATGTACGCCAGAAAAGAAAAACGTTTCAAAGGTGTGTATAATTACAATAATGTTGCTGCGCTTCAATTTTTAAGGGTGAACACTATAGGTTTCTAACGCTGGAGCAAGACATCACAAATTGTTGATTAAAGTTCTTTTAATGTAATATTTCAAATTAAATTTAGATGTTTTACATAATTTCAACACTGATTTAAGAAAAGGAGGGAGTATGCGTCCCAAAAGGAATTGATAGTACTATACCTACTTATTTCCTATTAACTTAACTAATAAGGTATGTATACCCCCTGATGTTTGTTTTTGTTGTGGTTCCAGTTTAATCACTGCACCATTGGTATTTGCAAACATCAAAAACTCAATAACAATTTTCATAGTCCAACTCCAACAGACAGAGAGAGATTAATTTTTTATGAATACTTTGAAAACGATTATAGGTTAGGAACCGAAACGCAAATTATTACAGCATTATAGTGGGTTTATTCCATTAATAAGAAGACGTTATTAATAGTATATGACTTGTTTCAATCGTTGTTCTTGTTAAACACCTAAATAGCTCGAAAAATTTCAACCCGCTACCTACTACGGTTCAAAAAATTACAATTTACTTCAGAAATAAAGATATATAGTCCCTTTGTAGATAAAAGCCTAGCCTGACCCGAAGCTCGGCCCGAGTCGGGCTATTTTTTTCTCGAGCCGGGCATCGGGCCGGCTCGGCCCGAGTCCATTACTAATGGAAATGCCCAAGAATATTAGCCAGTTCTTAATTCAACTATTTCAGTAGTATTTAAGTAAAGTTATTCGTAGACCTTTTTCAAAGTTAATCCTCTATCTATCAGTACGCTTCCTGATAAAACATTGAACTTGACCTAGTTCGGTTGAAACTTCAAAGAACACAAATGCTAATGGCAGATTTCCCAGACGAAATTGCGTGTTTTCCAAAATTCTAGTAGCTTAAAATTCCATTGCCTCGTATCAAATACAACATGCGAATATGAGAAGTACGAAAAAAAGATAGAAGATTGTTGTAAGTTTTGAGTAATTAAAAGAATGTAACTTACGCCTCGTTAAGAGGACCTTTCAATAAAAAAAATTAATTAAAATTTACCAAACTCTAATTAATCTAATCCGCAATTTGAGAATTAAATGTTGATACAGGTAAATGCAAAGTTTAATTTCAAAGTAGTTTTTAAAGTAATTAAGTCGTTACATATGTTCTCTTCAAACTTCGTGTTGGTGTAATCGGTATATCTCTTTTGGTAACTTTACCCCTTTTCGTAGTTAGGGTTGTGCTTTAAAGGATACTACGTGGCGCCTCCGGTATATATTTACTGTATGGCAACACCTCCCACGTTTTACTTGATTAATGACTCTTAGGGGCCAACTAACCTAGACTGTGACTTCTTATTAGTAAGTGACAATCACCGGGCTACGAACATCATTTTGGATACGTTAAAAACAGGAACCAATAAAAGTAATTACTAGTATTGTTTATATGTCTAAATTATATTGCTTAATCTTTAAAATGTTTAGGAACTGTTAGTATTGTGATTTTTCATTGTCAATTAAGAGCATTACAATATCTTTTAGGTGAAAGCGTGTACTTTTAATGTGTCAAACAGTATTTAAACGTTTTAATAGCAGTTACAGTTATATTCCTCACTAAAAATAAATAAACTTATTAATAATATTAATGTCAACAAAACAAAACATGTGAAAATCCGAAGATTAAGCCTACTGTAGTAATTACATGAATTAAAAGCCTACTAGTGCATATTATATTATAGTAGATGGTTTCATGTTTATTCTATTAAATATTTAGTTATTCTTCTTTAATATCTTTTAATAGTGTTTGCTAGAGCGCTTGTAATTCTTAGTTATTATAGGAGCCTGGTCTTTTTCATTAATTTTTTATTAATGTTTGTTAACCAATGTCTCATTTTTTTACTGAGGACGATAACTGCCATTAAAACGTGTAAATATTGTGTAAAACAGAAATACACGATTTCACCCAAGGATAAGAATTTTAATAATGATTGAAAATTGTGAACGTATCCATTTTCCTAGATACTTAACTAGTAAAAACCTATTTTTCTACAAGCATTCGTGTATTGTTATTAAAAGCAAACATGACTGGTCATTACTTACCGCCCTGCAGAGCGGTAAGTAAAAATGAGTACTTTTCGTTTGTACATTTGAATCTATGGAAACCATTACTACTTTATAATTTCCATTTTCTCGACCAAAGAATCAAAAAAAAAATTAGGGTTTAACTGACAATGTTTGAGACATAGTTTTATTCTCCAAATATTCTCTTTGATCAATAAACTTTACTATACGATCCATTTGTTAATTCAATTTATTAGTGTATTTTCATTGCTTTATGGGTTTAATCAAAGGTTATCATCGCGTGTCAAATGTGATTAATTTAGTAAATTACTATTTTTGTTTTTATAATGATAACGTATCATTTTTGAACTACTTTCCCACCACTTTCTTGTAAATTGCCTGCGAGAAGCATAAATTGGCCTGCTGACGTACAATCTAAAAAAAGTTTTATCATTATGTGTATCTCTTACCAAGAGAACATGGCTTCAATTTTTTCTAGTGAAATAACTAATACTGATAATACTGTCGAAAGGTCATCGGTTATTTATAAACACAAAGTGCGCTGTGGAAATATGATATACAATA
Source organism: Vesta saturnalis (assembly GCA_036346205.1). Lineage (NCBI taxonomy): Eukaryota > Metazoa > Arthropoda > Insecta > Coleoptera > Lampyridae > Vesta > Vesta saturnalis. The sequence continues at coordinate 1,249,975 of JARFJB010001946.1, forward strand.
TAATATTTATCTTTACCTCCAAAATAAATACTAGGTAGATATATTTTAAACCAGAAATTAGAACCATGCATAAATAATAATAATTTATATCAAGGCAATGTATTGCACCAGACAAATCGATATTGACCTTCTGAATATGCACAGATTTATTATTATTAATATAAAACTGAACAATAAAACACAAATTATGTATTAAAAAAATTCCTTCGACAGCGTTATTGGATTATTTATTTACATTTAATGCCAATTTGGTCATCGAATAAGCGAATGACCTACTTAAAGTAACCATACTGCCTGTGAAAAAGGCATAGCACTTTTCAAAAAATAGGATTACAAAAAAGTATACTCACAACATCACAGTTGACAGAAAACGAAAACAAAATATATATATATATATATATATATATATATATATATATATATATATATATATTGTTTGTTTTCCTAACTCATTTGTCTATTTTTAAAACTTTCTACACGCATACTCCATCTTATGATAGAATAGTCATATTCAAATTTAAAAGGCACTAATCAACAATTATTAGGGACATCCTCCAAATAAGTATTTTTAAAACTACTTTGAAATTAAAGGTTGCGTTTACCTATATCCAAATTTACTTCGCAAGTTGCGGATTAGATTATTGAGAGTTTGGTAAATGTTAATAAATTTTTTTATTAAAAGGTTTTAACGTGGCGTTACATTCTTTTATTTACCCAAAACTCTTTCAGCTTTTTTTCGTACTTCTCATATTCAGATGTTGTATTTGATACGAGGCAATGGAATTTTAAGCTACCAGAACTTTGGAAAACGCTCTAATAATATCGCAATTTCGTCTGGGAAATCCGCCATTAGCATTTGTGTTATTCGAAATTTTTCAACCGAACTAGGTCAAGTTCAATATTTTATCAGACCGGGCTTTGAGGCAAACCCGGCCCGGTCCGAAGCCTGGCCCGAAAAAGAAATGGCCAAATTTCGGGCCGGGCTTCGGGTTGGGACAGGCCTCGGCCGACTCTTAGCTACAAAGGGACTAAATATGGTTATTTCTGAAGTAAATTGTAATTTTTTTGAACCTTAATAGGTAGCGGGTTGAAAGGATTACAAAAAGTATACTCACAACGTCACAGTTGACAGAAAATATATATATATATATATATATATATATATATATATATATATATATATATATATACATACAGTACGTTTGCGGATTGAGCGAACGTATATATATATATATATATATATATATATATATATATATATATAATACAGTACGTTGCGGATTGAGTTTACAAGAGGTATGATTGACCAAAAATTTTCGAATTGGAGTTTCATATTTTGGGATTCCGCCCTGCTTAGTCTGAAACTTATTTTTAGTTTACTTTCGATTTTCGAACGTCAAGTAGGTCTTTACAGCTGAGAAAAAACTGTTTTAGTTCTAGGTAAACTACCTTTTTCGTTCACAGTATGCCAAAGTGTTACTAAGAAAAGTTGTTCAGGAAGAAAAGATATGGCGTTATGCAAATTTTCAGAATGGTCCTTTTGTATCAACTTTGTGTCAGCTTGAGATGGGTTAATGATTACAAAGCAAAACAATATAAGAAATTTTTAATTAAATTATTAAAACAAAGAACAAGTATTGAGTTATTATATTAATTGAAATTACAATCATATCTTCAGATGGGTTAATGATCACAAAAACAAAAACAAAAATTTAATTAAATTATTAAAACAAAAAACAGGTATTAAGTTATTCTGTTAACCCTCAACCATGGTCGCTGCATAATTCAATCCTCCGTCTCAGTTCCTTAAAACTATTCTGGATTTCCTGAATTGGTAAGGCGGATATAGAATCTTTTATGCGATTTTTCAATACCTTGGCATCATTGGGTAAATTTTCTGCATACACTAGTTGTTTTAAACGTTCCCACAAATAACAATCGGCAATAGTCAAATCTGGGCCCTTTGGGGGCCATAAAATTGGATCATTCTTACCCATCCAACCGTGCAAATTTACGGTTTAACCAATTCTTGTGAATAATGCGCCGGACAACCATCGTGTTGGAAATACATTAACAGCCGATAATTGAGAGGCAACTCACCTAAAGCGTCATCGAAGAAATTGTCTAGCATATTTAAGTATGTATTCGAGTTAACGTTATCACAAAAATATGGCCCTATTATTCCATAATACGAAATAGCACACCATGCATCGACTTTAACAAAATATTGCCGATGATTTGTAATTTTAAAAAAAGGATTACTGTCACTCCAATATCGAATATGTTGCGAGGAAACAGTTCCATTGGTAGAAAATGTAGCTTCGTCGGAAAACAAAATGTTTTGATAACAATAACGATAATTTGCTATTTTACTTCCTATCCACCAATAGAAATCTAGACGTTTTGCTTCATCTCGTGGTTCCAAATTATTATTAAAACTGGGTTTGAAGGGATAAACCTTCCGGTCTTTCAAAACTAGTTGTATGTGTGATTTACTAATGCCTAAGTGAAGCGACCGCTTCCTCAAAGATAATTTTGGATCATTTTGTACCGAATCTAAAATTAGCAGAGTAGCGGAATCGTCTTCATTATGTATTCTCTTAGTTTTCTTTATATTTAGTACTGAGCCAGTTCTTAAAAATTTCTAAATAAGCTTCTGTGCACCCATACGTGATACATAAGTATATGGAAATTTTTTATTAATTTCATTTCGTTATTGTCATACTACAATGAACACATGACATGTGATCGATGTTTTCTGTTTTTGTAATTATTAAGCCACCTCATGTTATTATTGCTTTTTCAATTGCAATATTGACGACTACTGGATTTTATCAAACTAGGCCGATCATTCTGAAAATTTGCATAATGCCATAACTTTTCTTAGTAACACTTTGGCGTATTGTGAACGGAAAAGGTAGTTTACTTAGAACTAAAATAGGTTTTGCTTAACTGTAAAGGCCTACTTGACTTTAAAAAATTGAAAGTAAACTAAAAATAGGTTTCTGACCAAGCAGGGCGGAATCCCAAAATATGAAATTCCAATTCGAAAATTTTTGGTCAATCACACCTCTTGTAAACTCAATATATATATATATATATATATATATATATATATATATATATATAATGATAACACTAAATCACAAAATTTTTTATAAGAACACCTTAATTAAAATTTGTGCGGTTATATCTAAGTTAACTCGATTAACGGGTGTTAAACTTTTATAAAGTAATAGCTGGATATACACGAGAATATTTGTCAGTTCGATATATTGTACCAAATAATCGTTAGGTCAATTGCTAGGAACTATCTCACAGCTAAATGGTTGAATGATGAAATAGTCAAGTTCATTGGACCAATTAATTGATACATGTGTGTTTTTTGAAACGAATATTTGGTCAAATGTAGTCAATTTATCTACGATCGTTGATCCTTCGGGATTCTGAAAAATATAACTAACTCAAATTGCAAATAAAAGTACCTGGTTTAATCGCAATAACTCTGTTGTTCCAAATAGTGAACTTTTGTTTTGTGCACTTGAGTTGGGAAGAATAAACAACAGCGTCATTAATACTGCTTTACTGATTGGAATGATGGGTTACGTAATAAAATCACCAAGGAGAAGAACTAGGGATCATACAAAATGGGTTAAAACTTGGTTAATGGGGAAGAAATCGAACCACATGCCGCTTCTTAGGCAAATACAAGAGGACGATCCTAATTATTTCAAAAACTACCTGCTCATGGATGAAAGAACGTTTAGACAATTACTGGAATTAGTAAAAGACAAATTAACTAAACAAGACAGCGTAATACGTAAGGCGACTAGACCAGAGGAACGTCTTATTGCCACATTAAGATTTCTGTCCAGTAGACGGTATTACAATTGTAGCTAGCTGAACAAACTCTTGGATATATTATTCCAGAAACACGCCGTATGCTGATCGAAGTGCTGACAAAATAATATTTCAAGGTAAAAATTTTTAATTACAAATGTAATTTAACCATATACGAAAAATTACAAATTCTTCAAATTTGTGTTGAGGTTAGTATAATTGTCCCTCAGTGCATCGTTTGAATTATCTTGTGACGATGTAATTGGATAAGGAATAACCCTGTCATGCATCTCTTGCATTGTTGTGTTTCTAGATAGCTCCTCAAAAAAAGCTTTTTTCAGTTTGATTAATAAGATCAGCTATAACGTTCAACATCATACAGTTTCCGAAATGTTGCTGCCCCGTTAATTCCAATTGCATCAAATTTATCTTCGACTTGCAATGAACAACTGCCAAGAAACTGGTCTTCATTTTTTCGTACGATTCTTCCTTTTTTTGGCTGAAATTTGTCTTAGAGTTGCGAGCGATTTAAAAACTTGCATCAAATAAACTTTAAATATAATATGAAAATGTAAACTTGCACCATTAACACTCATAATAAAATACTTACCTTTTTTTGGGTTTTTAATGGTGTATTTTAAATTATACAATCTAAACGTTTCGATAACACTTACAGTTATGTTCGTCAGTAATAATATTTGTTAAAAATTGTTAAAGATGTAAACAATTTTGTCAAAGTCGAAAAATTAGAACATAATCATCAGCCTGCTATTAATACAACAGTTTGAGAAACGTCTAAGCCAACTATAAAATTAAATTTTAGTGAAGAATAACTAGGTCATTAAAAATTAAATATTGTTAAACTGCCTTAAAGATGACAAAACAGAACACTCTCTACGTCGAAAGCTAACAATGAAATTTGTCGGCCAAAGAACACATTTAATAAAATTTAATCGAGTTATGATGTAAGTGTAAAGTTGTGAAAAACTTCAATTTGAAAATGGTAGAAGCATTCAGAAATCCAAACATCATATCAAATAAAATAACCCAGTTAAATCTAACAAAGAGATATCTTTATCAATAATTGGAAGTGTCATTAACAATGACATAACGCAGAACGTTTTTTTTTGTAATTTTTAATTTTAATTTAATTTCAACTACTTATGTTAAATTATAGCGCTGTGGTAATTTAACATATAATTGGTAAAGCATTTGCTTCAAGGTCTAGGAAAAACACAGCAAAAAACCTAGACATACCAAAAGTTAAAACTAAAATCAAAATTAAGACGTATCATTATGCTTTTTTTTTAATTATAAGATGCCAAAACCTATTTAAACGGATATTTTCTTCTTGTCTATTAAAATTATTAGGGTGTTTATATATTTCAATAGCTTCACGTGTTTTTCCTAGACCTTGAAGCAAATGCTTTACCAATTATATGTTAAATTACCATAGCACTATAATTTAGCATAAGTAGTTGAAATTAAATTAAAATTAAAAATTACAAAAACAACAACGTTCTGAATTATGCTTTTCATTGTTAATAACACTTCCAATTATTGATAACTCTTTGTTAGATTTAACTGGGTTATTTTATTTGATGTGATGTTTGGATTTGTGAATGCTTCTATCATTTTCAAATTGAAGTTTTTCACAACTTTACACTTACATCATAACTCGATTAAATTTTGTTAAATGTGTTTTTTGGCTAACAAATTTCATTGTTAGTTTTCGCCGTAGAGAGTGTTCTGATTTGTCATCTTTAAGGCAGCTTAACAATATTTAATTTTTAATGACCTAGTTATTCTTTACTAAAATTTAATTTTATAGTTGGCTTTATACGTTTCTCAAACTGTTGTATTAATACCAGGCTGATGATTATGTTTTAATTTTTCAACTTTGAAAAATTGTTTACAACATCTTTAACAAATATTACTACTGACGAAGATGACTGTGAGTGTTATCGAAACGTTTAGATTGTATAATTTAAAATACACCATTAAAAACCCAAAAAAAGGTAAGTATTTTATTTACGTATAATAAGCTAACTCTAATTGTATTATTTTTATTGTAGTGCCCTACAACTCAACAAGAGTGGCGATAAAAATTGCAACACAATTTAAAAGCCGTTGGCAGTTCGTAAATTGTGAAGGTGCATTAGATGGGAAACATATCAGAATTGTCCGTCCACCTCATTCTGGCCCTATTTTTTACAACGACAAGGGATTTGACAGTGTTGTACTTATGGCTTTAGTTAGTGCTGATTATAAATTTATTTGGTTGGATGTCAGCAAGCAGGGTAGAATTGCAGACGGAGGAATTTTAGAGTAGACTGACTTTTATAATCATTAAAAATCGAACAAACTGAATTTTTCTGCAAAGGAAAACAATGATATGAACTTGTTCTAATATGTGCATAAAATACGTTCGGATTACTCACAAGGAGATTCAGAACCCTTCATACAGCAGTTATGGACGTAGAATCTATTAATTATACCGTGGTGTCCGCTTGCACTTGACACAATTTTCTTCTATCCGTTAGTTCCACTTATTCGACTATATAGACCTTAACAGAAACGATAAGAAAACCTGGTCAATCGACAAACGCGAATGGAAAAATGACGATTTTGTTGAAACGCACCAATCTATTGCTCCAACTTATTTTTGTAAATTAAATCGGTCATTGTTGTTTATTTTACTTGTTTCCCTAATTAGCAGTTTTATCTAAGCAACTTTGTAAACCTAACGATAAATTGCCCAAATCGGTCGATAAATCTTTCCGTGTATATCCAGTAAAAAAAGAGAAAGATTACAAAAAAGTATACTCACAGCGTCACAGTTGATCGAAAACAAATAATATAAAAAGTAATATCACTAAACCACAAAACCGTTTATAAGGGCACCTTGCTTGGAATTTGCGCGGTTAAATCTAAACTACCTAGATTAATGGGAGTTAACTTTTATAAAGTAATGTATTGTGTATTCTCTTTTAAAAAATGATTTCGACCGGGATAAATACTATACACTTAATGCAAAATTAATTGCCAAAGAGGGGGCTTGTTTTGCTTTAACTTTCTGGAACCCCCACTTGTAATTCCCTATTGCTTAATTACCAGGAATCATTCATTTTTTTATTTGATTAATCATGTTTTATTTATTGTATAGTAATACATAAATTAAACATCTCAAAAATAACGTTTTTTCCGGTTATAATTACAACAGTAGCGCCAGTATAAAAAGTAGTGTAACAATGACGTTAAAAAAAGTTGGGATTTTCTACATTTATAGGTTTTAGTACTGACGCACAGAAAATGAGCCGCGCACAGATAACGAATAACGTTGACCTTTCTGTTTAATCGCACAACACGTTTAGTAAAATGTTTTCAATTTCCATTTTCCAGTACCCTTTAAGTGTTTATTTTATCATCGCGACACAATCTCATTTATTTCAGAAAAACAATAGTCTGCAATATGCCATTAATCTTAAGAACACGGAAATATTTTATGCTGGAATCAGAGCACTTATTTAAATAATTTGTTTTGCAATATCTTTTTACGGTTTACTGTTATTGTTTCTAATAAATATAAATATATAAACGTATACCTGGCAGGCAATTTGATTAATTTTATATTATGACGAGGGTCACTGCTAAAATTCGTGGAAAATGTAAAAAATGCACACATTATGTTACGTAATAGTATATTATACAACGAGCATATAAAATAGACTATTAATCACGAAAACGATGTTTTCGGAACGAGCCGCAGGCGAATGGAGCAAATCGTTCGAGTGATTAATAGCCCTTATATGCGAGTTATATACTATGATTTGTCCATAACTACAAATATTTTTAATTTAATTCGAACACTTATTTCATGTAAAATTAACACGGACATGTTGATCTGCAAATATGATAAAAATGTAAATGATTTGTTTACAGTTGTTTAATAAAATGCTAATTAATCTAGTTATCGTAAAAAACACACCAGTTTAAGAGGAATTATTTATAATATTAATCATAAATTATAAGGAAATTTTATTTATCAACATTTATATTAATTGTAAATTTAAAACAATTTTTTATATTTAATGCTTGTTTAATATCCTGTAATTCACCGATATTTGCTTCAGTAACAACATTACTGCTGCTAATATTTATACATAATTGCATTACAAATTTTGATAGCAGTATTCTCTAATCTTCATCACTCTGTACCCATTGAGCTTATAACAAAAGAACTAACTGAAAACGGTTTTAATGTTAGGAATATCTACAATAACAGGAGTAGAAGCACCAAAGATCCCTTGCCTCTATTTTTTGTCGACTTAGAACCGACAGAAAACAATAAAGACATTTATAAACTCAAATACCTACATCATACAAATATTAGTGTAGAACCACCAAGGAGGAAAACAGATTTAGCTCAGTGCTCACGTTGTCAGGCATACAATCACACGAAAGCCTACTGCAAGAGACCTTACGCATTCGTGAAATGTGGAGGTGCCCACAACACCGCCACTTGTACTAAAAGCAACACAACTCCCGCAAAATATGCCCTATGTGAAGGTCCACATACCGCAAATAATAAAGGATGCGCCGTATATTGAAAATTGCAAAGGAAATATCAACCTGTGAGAATTGTGCCACATACTGGAGTCATCAGAAGAACTACAGCTCCAACCTTAACTCAAAGCCAATTCCCGTCACTCCCTAATCAAACTCCTTCATACAATCCGCCCATAAACAAACAATATAGTCAAGTCCTTAAATCCAACTCAAATCATACACAAACAACAAACAAATTCCTAAATTTCCTAGATGAGTTCAAAAATCTATTCTACCAGATAATTCAGCAAAATAGCACTATTCTAAATATGCTCACCACAGTCATAAATAAAATAGCATGATAATGGCACAGTTTTTAAGAATAGCTGTATGGAACTCCAACGGGCTTCAACAACACACTGATGAAATTCAAATTTTCCTCAAAATAAACAGTGTTGATATAATCCTTATTTCCGAATCCTACTACACAACGAGAACACGTGTAAAATTCCCACATATTCAATTTACCATACAGAACATCCAAATGGAACAGCCCATGGTGGTACTGCAATCTTAATAAAGGAAAACATAGTGCATCATGAACTGCCTCAATTCAAAACAGACCATATTCAAGCCACAACCATTCAAGTCAACAAGTTACCACAACCACTGGTTGTATCAGCGGTATACTGTCCACCAAGACATAGGATCACTAACCTTCAGTTCTATCAGTTTCTACATACACTTGGATCATCATTTATAGCGGGTGGAGACTTCAATTCAAAACATACTCATTGGGGTTCGCGATTGGTTACTCCTAAAGGCAGGAAACTTTATGAATGCATAAGTAAAAACAACTTCGGGTTTCTCTCCTCGGGGAAACCCACTTATTGGCCAACAGACTTCAACAAAGTGCCTGATTTGCTGGACATCTCACTAAATTATACCACAGTAGAATCAAATTATGATCTCTCCTCAGACCATTCACCCATTATTGTGACAATTAGTTCTTCGGTAATTTTAAAACAACGTAGTAACATATAATAAATTCACAAATTGGGATACCTTTCGAAACTACATTAATACAAACGTAAACCTAAAGATCAAAATAACAGAACCTGATGAGTTAGATCGAGCTACAGAGTGTTTAACAGAAATCATACAAGAAGCCGTAAAGCACTCCACCCCCCAAACAGAACAACACCAAAGTGCTATTAATATTCCTCATGAAATCAATAAATTAATTGCAGAAGAAAGGAGAGCAAGGTCGATCTGGCAGAAAACACAACGCAATGGATAGAAACATATACAACAGATTAATAAACAAATTAAAGGCTAAGCTAAAGGAATTCCAAAATAATAAATTCAATGCATACATCTCTACGCTATCCAAAAATGAATATACAATTTGGCGAGCAATGAAAGGATTTAAAAGACCGCAAACTACAATCCCTCCAATTCGAATTGGAACAAGGGAATCGGCCAGATCTGATGAGGAGAAAGCAAACACATTTGCACGTCATTTTAAAAAAGTCTTCACTCCTCACTCTACAGACCCAAATAAAGAAATTGAGGATTACATTGACTCACCATTACAGCTTAGCCTTCCAATTGTACCTGTTTCGCCTTATGAAATCAAAAAAGAAATTAATCTGCTGGCAAAAAATAAAGCTCCTGGAGTTGATAAAATAACAGGACAAATATTGATAGAGCTTCCCAGAAAAGAGTTAATTCTAATTACTACGATATTTAATGCGGTATTTCGCCTGTTCTACTGGCCTAAGAAATTTAAAAGGGTAGAAATCATATTTCTGCTGAAACCTGGAAAGCCACCGGATGAAGTCTCGTCATATCGACCTATAAGTCTTTTACCAATTTTATCCAAATTGCTAGAAAAACTACTCCTCCAAAGAATACGTACAGAACATGTAGAAGAAAGTTGGATACCTAGTCATCAATTTGGATTTCGACATGAGCACTCGACCGTCCAACAGTGTCACCGCGTAATAGATAAAATAAACAAAACCTTCGAAGAAAATAAATATTGTTCAGCACATTCGACAAGGTGTGGCACAGAGGACTTCTATTTAAAATCAAAACAGTACTTTCCCACAAATACTTCCTGCTCCTAAAATCCTACCTAACGAAGCGTAGTTTTCATGTTCGTCACGGACATGCAACATCAAATCCCTGTAGTATCAACTCTGGCATTCCTCAGGGAAGCGTGCTGGGTCCTGTCCTCTACATACTATACACAGCTGACATACCAAAGATGGAAGATACATTAATTGGAACTTTCGCAGACGACACGGTTATACTAGCAACTGACGCAAACCCTGTGGTAGTCATCCAAATGCTCCAGAGACATATCTATTTACATGAAGACTGGATACAAAAGTGGAAGATCAAAGTGAACGAGACAAAGACAGTAAATATAACATTCACATTAAGACGTCAACAATGCCCTCAAGTCACAATAAATAATTCACTAGTATCACAAACCAAAGAAATCAGGTATCTGGGGATGCACTTAGATTCCAAACTAACGTGGAAGACACATATAAATAAAAAAAGGAAAGTAATGGATCTGAAGGTCAAGAAAATGTATTGGCTATTAGGTAGGAAAGTACCGTTATCTATTGAAAACAAAGTCCTCATTTATAAGGCAATTATAAAACCAGTGTGGACATACGGTATAGAGCTTTGGGGATGTTCATGTAAATCAAAAATCAACATTATTCAACGTTTTCAATCAAAAACATTGTTAACGCCCCCTGGTTTGTGTCTAACCAGACAATTCATACAGATTAAAACATACCCTTCGTATCAGAGGTCATTCAGAAAATGGCAATCAAACAACAAAATAAACTGGAATCACATCCAAACGAAATGGTCCAACTGCTACTGAAAGCTAGGCACTACAAACGACTAAAAAAAAACTGGCCACGGGATTTAGCAGCACCATCTCATTAATTACTGTGAATTAGAGTCATTATGTGTTAAAATCTTAGATTAATGTACACATGTAATTTGTTATGTATAGTTATTTTGTTAAACAGTATATTGTAACATAAGGGCAAGCACCACTGGGTGCTACCCTTCACATGTAAACACCAGTCCTACTATTAGCTCATAGTACAAATTTAATGTAAACTGTTCTGATTGCTAATAAATTATCACAAAACAAAAAAAAATTGTGTGGAGTCATTAATGTAACCTTCGGGTACCATTGTGGACTTCCAGCCTCCATGCCTTTTCACGGTAGTAATATCAGCACCCGTATCAACTAAAATCGTTGCGCAAGTTCTCCGGAAACTATGTCCAGAGTAGCTTTCTGGGTTTGGTAGTTCCAAAAAATTAGAAATCTCTACCCTAACGCTTACTTTTGTTGGAAGATATTTATCATCTGGCACAGACTTCAAAAACTTGTTAATATCCTCTGGAGTAAAAGTGTTTGCTTTTTTTGGAATATATCCCTCCCACTGCCGTTTTAAGTATGCTTGTAGCTTAGCACATTTACATTTTCGTTTAGGCTTATTGTACTTTTGAGCAATGTAGAACATTGGTATTTTACATTTAGCTCCGCAAAGTAAGCAAGGCTTGAAGATTCTGATGTAGATTCGACTTTTTTGTCTACTTTCCATTTACAAAACTTCTCGTATGCGCTCAAGTAAAGTTTTTTAGACTTACTTGGTAATAATCCGAGGGATGCTATTTCAGCTGCTTGCCGAACATTGGGTGGCGTTAATGTTAACTGCTCTTTAGAAGTGGACGGAATATCTGTTTTACTTTGGTTTTTTTAGTAAATTTAGCATTTAGATTTGCGAGTGAACTAAATTTAACTAAAAATTACAGAAAAATGATGCATGATTGTTGCATCGACATTTACATGGTAACAAATAAATTCCCGTTGATAATGACAATAACAGTGATTAATGAAAATCAGCGTGTAATGTAAGTATTGTCTGCCGAGATATATACGATTATTTCCTTCGTTTGTCAAATTTGAATTTTTAACCAATCGCGTGCTTGGAAACTGCTTTGATATGACCAATCAAAATAAAATAAAGCGACTATTCACCTTGGTGCTAAATAGTCGACTATTTTTATCAACGTGTTCAATTATCACCGAAAGGAAACAAATAATCCACCCGAAAATTTCAATCTTATCAAACGAAATCACTACTAATGGTGTTATAAGGTTACCTATACTTAAGTAATTATTGTTTGTTGATAATAAATACATAAAATAAACGAATTTCGCATTTTTTCTGAAATTATAATTATATTATTTACACAATATCCTTTCTGTGTGTTTTTCCTTATACTTATAGAAATGTTGTTGACTCAGGAAATAATCTTATTAAATATAACACGACGTCGATAAATTAGCTACTATTTTTGTTGCTACTAAATTTCTCGTGTATTTTGCAATTTGTCTCGACACAATTTTGGCATTAATAATCAAAGATTATAGTCCTCGAGCTTTAGCTCGAGGGATTATTAATGTCTCGACATTTGAAAGGACCACGCACTTTTTTTATGCAAACGAGAGCACCATCGAATTGTCTGAATTTTTGATATCTAATAGTACTTGATGTTCAGATCATAAATCTTCATGGGGCCCAATTATATCTTATGGCTAGTTTTCGATATACAGGGCGTTGAAGTTCAAGATCCCGACATTCTTAAAATGCGTACCAAAAAGTCTCTTTAAAATATTTTTGAAAGTTTTTGGCTGACATATGTAGCCAAAATATACACTTAATGATAAAAATAAAAATATTGATAGTTACAGGGCGATTAAAGCTATCACAGGCCTTTTTTTGGATAAAGCATGCATTTTTACATTGCGAATATAGCGTAAAATAACATTAAATGAAATTTTCGTCAGAGTTTCCGAATATTTGATATAGTGTACATCTCGATGTCCTCGTTCAAAATTCTTAATGGTAAAATTATATCCTATGGACACTTTTCGAGATAACAAAAATTAACTACAAAATACGGGAGATGTTATAAATTATTTATTTTTACATACTGCGTTAGATTATGGTAATATCTTATTGTTTAAAGGTAGACTAAAGGAGTTATACTTACAGGGTGATCCCACTTGTAATATGACTAAATCCTCAAATCCAAAACAGATACTAAATAATAGAAACTAGGTACATAATACCTACTTATCTTACAATAAAAAAAAATCTACGCTTCAATATGGATTATTAATTGGGTTTTACACATAATACAGGGCCTTTCAATACTCCATTACAAAGAAGGTTTAAAGTTTGAAGATAAATAAAAAAATCAGATTATGCACTCGTATTTACCTGTATGGTAGATGCAGAAAGGACTGTTCACTTGATCGGATTACAGGTAAATCGAACTGTGACACATATGAATTTTTCTTACTGAACCTATAATTTAGATGTTAAGCTCGTTTCCAAACCACTCGCGAGGTGGAGCATTTGGCGTGTTTTTTTAAGTGGTATCCCGTGTAGGCCTCTTCCACTGATATTTATTGCAATGCTATAGGAAAAAAACTGTAACTAATTTATGAGGCTACCACTCATCAATTAAATTAAAGAAAAAGAAGTCCAAATAAACGATTAACGAGCAGATGACTGATTCAATTGGAAAAAAACGCGATACCGTTAAGAATTGAGTAAAATTAAAATATCTAATGGTGGTTGCACTTTAAATATGTTCTATTATGGAACTGAGAACAATATTTTCTGGTAATAAACGGTTTTCAGCATGCTCAACACAATTTAGTAGACGTGTTGATGGAAATATTATCTTATTCTGGTGCCTTGTATATCCAAAAATCCACAAAATCGTTGCAATATGTGCACAAGTACTTAAAGTTCTCGCACCGGACAGACATGTGCAGTAGTAGTAGAAAACTGGAGGATTGGCTTCATTAGGTGGCTCTTCGTATGCCAACCACAACATATACTTAGTTGCGTTTCTAAATCTAGAGTAGATTCTAAAACGTAGAAAATTAGGTTCTTCTACTAATTCATCAATTTCTAAAACATTAGGTTGGTCTCTTTGTAGTTTATTGTATATATATATATATATATATATATATATATATATATATATATATATATATATATATATATATATATATATATATATATATATATATATATATATATATATATATATATATATATATATATATATATGATGGGCTTAAATAAAGATGATGAGGGTCAACTAAATCTTTTAGATGATTGATATCTAACCGAGGAAATTCAGAAATATGCATATTATTTAGTCTCTGCCAGCGACCATTTCTTAAAGCTAGATTTTCAGCTTTAACGCGTGTTTGGATAACATTTACATCATCTAGTTTATTTAACATTTGAGTTGCCATATCAATTGTCCTCGGTATATTTATTATTGGATGAAACACATTTATTAATGCATCAGCAATTTGATAAAAATCACGCAAGTTGGCAGCATGATGCGTCCTTTTAAAAACTTAAAGATAGACTTAAAGTGTCCATTTCTGGATCCTATAACCCAACGCGTTTTAGTTATCAGTGTTGCTTTGTTAGCATCATTAGTAGAAAAATGACGTTGGTTGCGTTGAAGTAAAGGTGGCATATAAGAAATGAGACCCAGATCTTCAAATGTAGCAATGGCGTCTCTGTAGCCTCTATCTACTATTACTACATCTTCGTCTTCAAACTAGTTTCTTATTCCATCAATATCATTTTATAAAACCTGCCGTAAAATTGAAGCATCGTTATTTCGTGCGTCAGAAAAATAGGGACCGTTAACTGCTAGAATGTATCCATCAGGAGCTTCTATAATTTATGGCTTAACTAAACGGTCTTTCTTAAACGGGCAATATGACTGACGTAATATTCTAAAATTACTGCTCTTCTCAATGGAGTTATATGTACAGTCTACATAAACAATTGCTCTTGGCTTACCTGGTGTAGGGTTATAGAGCCTCCTTACAAATTCGGGTACATGATTGATTATAAAATTGTCCTTGGTTATTGATCTGAATCTGATATTGTTACGTGCAAATCTTTGGATAATTGAGAGGCGAACATTATAGATTACTAAACTAGTGATTTTTCTCAAAGAATAATTAAAAAGTAATTTTATAAGGTCATCAGATAACCCATGTCAACAAGAAAAAGCAAGTAAATTTTTTTGTCTAATATTTCTTATATTACCATATTGTTCAGTTTGTTCACACAATGCATACAGTTCTTGAAAATTTTCTTTCGAAATTGACGTTAGATATTTAAATTCCTCTAAACTAAATGAATTTCTAACTTCGCAATGTTTGATACTAGTATGTGAATTAGCAGCAGTTCTTAAACTGGACAAAAACGACTGATTATTATTTAGAAAATACGGTCTATTCACAAAACGCAATCCACTATGTAAATTTTTCATTAGAAAACCTGAATTATCTAGATGTATTTCACATATCTGTAAATGTTCTGGTACATAAATATTAGAAACTAGAAATATATTTGCTCTACAAGGTCTGAGGAAAAAACAGGGAAAGGCAACGTATTTCATTCCCTCCCCAAGGGGGAGGGCGGGCTGCTCGAGCTTCCCGAGCTCCTTCAGCCACAATCATGGATTCCCAGCGTACATACATACATTACGTATATATGCATGGTGGGATCAAGGATTGGTGTGGTCAGGATAGGATCGGATGGAACGGAGTTAGGGTTCTGATGGGGAAAATACTACCCCAGCATTCGCCTAAGTAGCCGCACATGGTGTGCATATACGCAATGACCATGCCGCTACATGTGTATGAGGAACCCCCCTAAAAAAACCTCATACAAGGTAGACGGTAACGGGAATTGAACCCATTACCTCCCGAATGCTAAGCAGGTCGTGTCACCACTACACTACCAGCTCGGTCACGGTCTGAGGCAACAGTACCTTGCTTCATCTAGATTCCTTTCACAGGATGTTCAGCAGCTTGTCGTCTATAAGTTGCCATGTTTAGAATATCTTCTTCGTGTGAAGGCGCTGTAAGTCGAACTGGAAAGTTCCTATAACAATTTTTTCTATTTGCTACCATATTTAGTTGAAACACTATAATTTTAAAGAAAACAATAAAAAAATATTTTTCGATTTTGTAACATTTGTCCCTCATCATTTGAAGAAATTCATTTAGATATTTCAGATTTATTTGGACTTCATCTTTATTGTTTAATTTATGCTTACTATTATCAAATATGTCCTTATAAAATATCTACGGTTCTTAAAAATTACCACAAACAGGTGATCATTCTACAATAATATCAGTGGAATAGTCGTTCAGCGAGTACCACTTAAAAAATGAGCCTAAGGCTCTACCTTACCTACATCTAAATTATAGGTTCAATAAAAAAAACTCAAATATGTCACAGTTCGACTTACCTGTCATCCGATCAAGAGAACAGTCTTTTCTGCATCTACCATATAGGTAAATACGGGTGCATAATCTGATTTTTGAATTTATCTTCAAACTTGAAATATTTTTTTAAAGGAGTATTGAATGGCCCTGTATTATATGTAAAACCCAATTAATAACCCATATTGAAGCGTAAGATTTTTTTATTATAAAATAAGTAGGTAATATGTACCTAGTTTCTATTATTTAGCATCTGTTTTGGATTTGTGGATTTAGTCATCTTACAAGTGGGATCACCCTGTAAGCATGACTCTTTTAGTCTACCTGTAAACAATAAAATAGTACCATAATCTAACGCAATATGTGAAAACAAATAATTTGTAACATTTCCCTTATTTTGCTGTTATTTTTTGTTACTATAAAAATTGGCATTTTATAGACTAAACGTTTAATATCTCGAAAACTTGCCATAGGATATAATTTTACCATCAGGAATTTTGAACGAGGACATCGAGATGTACACTATATCAGAAACTTTGACGAAACTTTTTTTTAATGTTATTTTACGCTATATTTGCAATGTAAAAAGACATACTTTATTCAAAAAAGGTCTGGGACAGCTTGAATCGCCCTGTAACTATCAATATTTTTTATTTTGATCATTAAGTGTGTATTTTGGCTACATATATCAGCGAAAAACTTTCCAAAATATTTAAAAGGGACCTTTTGGTACGTATTTTAAAAATTTCGGGATCTTGAACTTCAACTCCCTGTATATCGAAAACTAGCCGTAAGAGAAAATTGGACCCATGAAGACTTTTGATCAGAGCATCAAGTACTATTACATACAAAAAATTCATACAATTTGACTGTGCTCTCGTTTGCATAAGAAAAGTGAGTGGTCCCTTAGATGCAATAAAAATAGTCGAATGTTTGTCGAGGTCTTGTTATATTACAGTCGACTATATTATACGATAGTATAATATTTTGTTTTTCAAAATATTCTCCCTGAAGATCCATACACTTTTGCATTCGGTAAAACCAGCCTTTAAAGCATTTTTGCCACTCTGAGCGAGGTACCATAACAAATACCTACTTTAAAAACTCCAAGGGCCTCTTCAGGTGATGGAAAACGCTTACTACGCATTTTAATTTTGATGTTTTTGATATTTTATCCAGGAATATATATAAGCGGTTGCTCCAAAATTTTCTTAAATTGTAAAAAAATACATAGGTATACTTTGGATACATGGCAGTTGGAAATACTGATTTGTATATAATGTCGGACATTTTTAGTCCAATGTAATAAAAAAAAACAAAAGGTATTTACAAAGTTTATATTATAGATCATTCAATAATTGGTGATGCGTTTTCAATTACCATTCTATTACGGACATGCTAGCTGTTGCATTATGAACTATTCAAGAAATATATATTATTTCGTTGTTGTTAAAATATGTTCTCTATCCTTTAAAAACGCAACAGGTATGAATTTATAACCTGTTTTGAAATGTTGTTCTAACCCCTATTATAAAAATTAAGACAAAGACGTATTTGGCGCAGTATTTATGCAGTTACTGTATTGTAGAAAAGTGCGTTTAATTTTTAAGGTAAATTGCTACAAATATTTCATATGTTGTTTTTTCGAATCAATTCATGCAAGCTAAAAATTTACGGGTGGCTCTAAAAGGTATTACCATTTAATGACTAAATTACAATCTTCTTATTTTTATTTTTTTACCAAAGATATGTAGTGACCTCTAGTGACGAAGAGTATGTTTTATTTGTGGTACTTTCATTTGATCATAATTTGACAGGTGTTGAAATTGTGTGAAGCATTCGCCAAAAAGTGAATTACAGTTGTTTTGTGCCATTTTTGTTCCGTTTTTGAATGCAGTCATAATTACTTATTATTATTGGCTGAAGAACGTAATAAGTGTAATTTACACGTTTTTTTCAGTATATGATCAAGGTTAAAGTTAAGTGTACTCATCTGAATACAACGGGAGAACGGGGTGTTTTTATTCCTTTTAATGAAAAATTATTATATATGTAATATTTCTATTTTACTGCGTATTTAGAATGGATCTTGAATATGATGCTCAAGTAATCTCTCCTTGTAAATTTTATGGCGGAAGATATGAGCGGATGGCAGCAGCTATTGATGCCATTCACTCTATAGATGAAAATAGTCCAGTAGTAATTATCCCACCTGAAGTCGATGAGCCAACAGGCCAGGACGATATCGACGATGAAGATATGCAGGTCTTATCCACAGCCACGTGATGTTCCAAGAACAATTGAATTTCACTACGAACAAAGCGATGACGAATACTTAAGCGAAAAAAAAGTACCTATTTCAATAATACTAATAAAAAATCGCCTAAGAAAATGAAACTAGTTCTCCGGCATTCTGACATCAATATAGCCATTCCCTCTGCTTCTGGATACTTAGATCGTGCAAACATATTGAAGGTTGAATTGGAGAGGAAAAATCTAGTAGAACATTTTGAAAAAATTATGAATGACACTGTACTTGAGCATATGATATCATAGACCATCTTGTATGCACAATAGAATAATGATCATCAATTTTCTTTACTAATGGTGAACTCAAAATCTTTCTTGGAATTATGTTGCTAACAGAATACCACCACCTACCCCGACAATCTCTGTACTGGAGACTGGATGAAGATCTGGGAGTGCTCTTGGTAGCAAACAGCATGTCCAGGAATAGATTCCACGAAATAAAAAGTAATCTACATCTAGCAAATAACCCGGCACTGAAAAAAGATGATAAAATGTCCAACGTTCGTCCTCTTCCGGATCTTGTGAATCAAAGATTTCAGCAGTGGGGTATGTGGCATGAGGAATTATCAGTCGATGAGGTCATGGTGAAATATTATGGCCACCACTCTGCAAAACAATTTATTCGGGGCAAATCAGTGAAGTTCAGTGACAAGATTTGGACAATGTGTAGTGCACCAAGTTACTATTATGGCTTCAATACATATTTCGGGGCTCAAAGAAGTGAATCGCATATTCATGTACCTGAAAAAGGTAAACTGCCCTTGGGACCCAAAGCAGTTCTTGATCTTCGGATCACATCTTTTTTGATTATTTCGCTAGTCATGCTCTCATCACCAGCGGCTATCGGGCCACTGGACCAGTTCGTGATAACGGTACAAAAAAATGCCCTCTCACAAATGCAAAGGAAATGCAGAAAAATGGTCTAGGTACCTACTGCTA
>JARFJB010001946.1:1275000-1340000 GCA_036346205.1 Vesta saturnalis
AAAAGAAACCAACCCCCAGTCAAAAGATCAGTTATTAGGGGTAAATATACCATCAAGGGTTGAAAACTCCGTCTAGGAGTTGAAAAGTCTCCCGAAAAGAAACTATAGAGGCGGGAAATGCGCACGGCCACGAGGGCGTGACCTCCCCCAACACTAATGACGTTAGGGACTCAGTTCCACCCTTTCTACTTTAAATAATAAGCAAGTTCTTCCTTAGACCGTTTTCGAAATTCTAAAAAATAATGCCATTTTTTGAATTTTTGGGAAAAATGTTATATTTGACATTTACAAAAAGTCACGTCATTTATTATAATTTTTGAAGCAAAAATTGATGGCAAAGTCATAATTTATCTACAGCTATTAGGAAACAACAATTCCATATTGATGGAGAATTTGTGTGTGACACTGTATATATTACATAGGTTGCATGTTATAAAATTCTAGTGTAAATACGGAAATCGACATTCCCAATTACGTATTTATTCCGTAAATGTATTGGTGAATTTTAGAATTCACCCACTTTACGAACGTATACATTATTTACGCGAAAACTATTTTACTCATGGATTTTTGGCGTAACAGGGGTTTTGGTGACATAGCGACCTTTAATCCTCAAAATGACCTTAGGTCATGATGAGTTGCACTTAGTGACTGTTTGTGCTACAAAATGCAATAAAAATAAGTTGGAATCTGCAGTTATACTCAGTTTCATCCTGGTTTGCATTAAAGCAGGGCTTCCTATTGACTTTGCTACCAAAGACTAAGTTTGCATATAAACACATCTCTACATCATATTTAATAGTCAAGAAAATAGAAAAATGCAGTAGGTTAAGTTTTCACTATGGATTACTTATAGAATTACGCTTTGGATTTCCTGCATATTTCTTTCCTATTTTTAAATTTTATGTTGGATGAGTGGGAAAAGAAGGCGTTCTTATAATTTTTATGTAGATTTGGTTAACAAAACATCTCAATGTATTAGATAAGACACGATGTTGTCATTTATGAGCAATGTAAAGAATGTATAATTCCCGTTTGATGTCGGTAATAAAAATTCAAGGTCTGAAGACTTAATTTAAATAAGTCACTCGAGATTCAACGATTTTTGTGTAAAAGAAGTCTAAATAGCGTGAAAACCATGTTGGAAGGCTGCATTAGTTGCACTGTAAACATATAACCTACATTTTTCAAAAGTTACGGTAGTAACTTTTTTTTCTTTTGACAGTGCTATGACACTCTCTCTAGATTTCCATGGCCTGCTCTAATATAAAATAAGATGTAACACCGAATGTCAGTTAGTAACTTTTCGCAGGTCGGTTAAGCAATTTGACTAAGCGATAAAATAGTTAGCTGCATGTCTCAATAAATGAAAAGTCAATTCTAATAATTTAAAATTGCAGGGTAAACGTAAGCTTTTAATATCAAGTCGGGTACGGAATGTACACAGCATTTACTTTATAATACAAGCAACTAGCTGAACGTAAATGTAATATCTCTTCTTTTAGAAACACTTTTTTTGTTAATTGTCGACATACCGATTATTTGATCAGAACCATTTTATATTCAAGTTTGGCAGTTGTAATTCCAAATGTTTAATTGAATTAAGTCCATTAACACGTAACGTCTAAAGTAGCCCGACTTAATACCGAATTTTTTGATGAAAACAAGAATATTAGTTTTGAATTAGATGTTTATTATGTCATGTTGTGTATTAATCTTCCTAAAATACATTCGTGATCATTTTTGTAATCAGGATAAATGCATTTTTTGTATCACTCAATATTTTTCTTATTTGGGCAATCCACATTCGAATTAAGGGAAACACAAAACATCGCTCGAGCACGGTAGCGCAAGTTGCTATGGCAATAACATTTCGTTCCAAAGAAAGTAATTTATCCGATTAAAAAAGCACCACTAATCTATTTGCCTCAAAAAATATTGCTGCAAATATATTGACACCACTAAATCAATTATGTCGTACAAGTGCTTGAATAGTGATTACAAGATGACTTATGTTGTTTTCTAGCGTTTCTAACTTTACCAGTGATATACATAAAACGTTAAATAATAAAATTTCAAGGTCAGTGTATATTAATTAATATAAGTAATTACGTTAAGATGCTTGAAGAGACCCAAGCCAAACCGGTATGAAGTTGCGTCAGAAATGTTGTAGCAGTAAGAATCCTAATTTTTATGGAAAAGTGTGAAATTCATCCGTTCATATATTTTGTTGATTTATCAGAAGATCTATTACAAAATCTGCGTAGATTAAATGTAGTTTATCCTCAAATGTCAAATGTCTAAAGATAAAATGTTAAATAGGGTATGTTATTCCGAGTAAAAATGACTGTGTGGCTCGCACTGTTATTACTCGCGTCACTTCGTTCGGGAAATAAACGTCGATATAAAAAACCATTTTTACTTCTAATAACATAATCTACTATTATTTCCAAATCGACTAATAATTGATTAATGCTTTCACAAGAAATGATAAATGTTGGTAGTAAATATGTTTAGCCTGTCTTCTCACGCAATATTTTGTTTAACCTTCCTTGTATTTTGTTTTAACAGATAAAACAAGTTTAATGAAATCGATAGTAAATAAAGATACGTGATTAAATCGGTACATGATTACAATAATTATCTTAATTATTTATGCACATTTTACTACTTTCCGTATCAATTTAATTATAAAAAAAGTGATATTTGATAAATTAATATAAACTTGTTCCAAATTTTAATAATTCAACTTCTCTTGTACTCTTTTTGAAGAATGTCTTGGCATACATGACACTGCGTGATTCAACCCAGATAATGCATTGAACATGTACTAAATAGCTAAATAACTGTATGTTAAATAACGTCCTTGACTAATAAACTTTTGATTCAAGAGTAATTTATTGATTCAAGTTCACCGAGGTTGCCAGTTTTATGTTATTCCTGCGTCCCATTCGTTTGCATGTCAGGAAATGGTTTTAACAGATAAAGAATTTTTTTATCATATTGCGCTCTCTTTTGATTATAAATTAGTTCTAGAAGTAATAAAAATTCAAAATTATTTATGTAATTTTTCAAAAATGGTTTCAATAATATGTGTGGCCATGACTTTGGCAAATGCCGATTAATTTACAAACTACAGTCAAACGTTTATGTAATATTGATAAAAATGGTTATTGCACCGGAAAAAAGTATGCTATGGAGGGGCATGTTTTCATGAAGTACGTGATTTATTTGTTGTTTGCTATGCTTTGACAAATAGTGAAACTATTTGGGAAGTCAGGATCTATTCACAACACTAATACTTGGGATTGGTCAAACGGGAGAGTAGTAATGAAACCGAAAAGGATACTATCGCCATGGTGTGCAAACAACACTCTTCAAGTCACCGCGAAAGAACCTGGAGCGACCAGAAAGGCGGGGTGGAGAGCTTTAATAAGGAACAAATATCCTTATTTGAAGCAGACAATAAAAATCAATTATCGTCTGATGTTCTCAAAATAATAAAAAACCAAATTAGTATATTTCATTATTTAATTTGCACCCAAAACGATAAAAAAGTATTACATAAAATAACACAACGGTATTACACAAAATATCAAAATTTACATTTAAGCTAATTATAACAAAATATTCCATTAAGCCGAAATTCTTCACAAACATTTTTTTAAGTCTTTGGTAATTAATACATTTTACCAAAATTGTAGAATTCGAAATAATGACATTTATTCCCTCTGATGTCAATACGAAAACGATAAGAGTTTTCCACGTCAAAGTTCCCTGCAGTCCCATTACTTATGCAACAGCCAGCCTCAGAAATAACACCATTCAGAAGCCGCCGCGCCGCGCCTTCCGCTGATTTCTAAATAACCACAAGATGCGCAACTGAAAGAAAACTTTTCATTTGGGTCCCTTTTCAAATTCCCCGACCCACCTTGGCCGTTCCAATCCACTTACTAAGTGTGCTATCAACGGAACGAAATCAATCAACCAGACCAAGGTCTGAGAATTTGCTTGTCTTAAAAGTTTCAGTCCGTAGAGATTACGTAAATAAAAGTGAGTATTAAAATTATCTCACTTAACATAAGATCTACTTCTTCTGAAGCCCTGAATCCGAACACTTCCTGTATCGCAGTTTGCGATAAAGACCAGATTAAAAAAATTCCTGTATTCTTGTCTGGTAATAACCAGACTACACAGTACACATCCAGTCTAACTGCATAAACATTTGAATATACCAGTAAACTAATCGTTCCTGAAGGTTTATAGTAGATTTCGCAACTAGTGCGCTGTTTACACATTTCTTGATGCGAGGTCGTTCTTTTTTAAAATATATGACCGAGCACCAAAAAGGTGACAGCGCACGTGTTGCGAATAAAATTTTTTGTAATCGTTTACATAAAATTAGAAAAAAATTAAATTTTGAAATATTTGTTGACAAATGTCAAATTAAATACATAAATAAAAAAGTTTATGTATTTAGTTATATACCACTTTTCGCTTTATGTATTAAAAGTAACGATTACAAAAAATACTTTATACAACCGTCTCGATATAAAAAATTCACTCAATAATACTTCACTCATCCACCACCAACATTTTCTAAGTAAGGTTGTCCCGAACGACGCATATCTCCTGTAAAGAAACATTCAATACGACAACACCCATCAACCAATCTCGAGAAAAAAACCCTTTCATTCTAGTGTCAGTTAATAACTAAAAACTAATTAAATAAGTCACGTTAGAAATATTATCAAAATACGTTAAACTTTGATTAAAGTATTTCAATATAAAACTGCAAAAACTCAAGCAGTCATTGAAACATAAAAGTATCATTTTATTACTGACCTATCGCTTTTCAGGTTTACCTCTATGCCTTTATTTCTGAAAATATTTCAACGGGAAATAAAACCTTATCGCGCATTCCTTAACAGTAAAATTTGTATGCTTCTATGCAAGTTACCAAACAATAACTTGCATAGAAGCATTCAATTTTTACTGTTCAGAAATGCGCGATAACGTTTCATTGCTCCTTGAAATATTTCCAAAGAGATAAAGGCATAAAGGTAAACTTGGAATGGGGTAGGCCAGCAATAAAATCGCTATTTTTACGTTTGAATGACTGCTTGCGTAGCCACATTTTGTTTGATTTTCCTTTTATTTACTTTAACGTATTTGGAGTCAGTTTATCCTCATTTAAATTCACTATTTAACCTGTACCGTTAACATTATTTCCTAAGTCACCGCAAGGAGAGTACTTTCGAGTGCCCGAGTAGATTAGGGAGCCGCTCAGATTGCCAGAACCAAGAAGCGAACTTTAATTTATTTATTTTTCGTTTGTTGATATAATTAGAGTAAATTGATTTTTTTTGTTTCGGTTAGAGCATATGTTTTTTTGTTGTTATCTTAGTGTAAGTGTACGTAGTATTGTAAAATTATAGGACAATATGTGCAACACTTTTTAAGCCCATTAGAGGCTTACAAACCCCCGTTCTGTGCTAAAAAATTACCCATACGATTGCTACAGCCAATTTCCGGACATTAACCAATTGGCAGTCTGTGAAATTTGCACACTACCAAAATTGAATGTCTTTGAGTTCAACAATTGGGTGGCTTAATCTATATATTTTAGATTTTGAACGACCCCACATGAAAACGTAGCAAGAAGCTAAATCTAGAGATCGGGCTGGATAATTGATGATGCTTCAACATCCCACCCAATGCTCTAGTAAGGTAATGTCCAAATATCCTCTCACTTCTGCACTGTACCCCTACATACACCTTGTTGCAACCAGATGTGATCACCTGCAACTGCATCTAAATTAGGACTATTTTGCAATCAATATAATAAACAGTAAAATTTAGATTGATGATGGCGCCAGCAGAATTGTCATAGCTCTTTTGGTTTCTGAGATATAGGGTGGAATTGAAAAGTATTACTTTTAAGGTACCACTCGTATCTCAGTTATCGTTAAACTTATCGACGAAGTTAAAACGTATTCCCATAGATTTTTTTCCGAGGAATCCATTGGTGTAGTCAGTTTTATTCTAACACCTTCATTTTTCTTACATTCCAACCAAGATATACATATGTAGGTATAAAACGTTATGTAATCGACTTTATTTCACTGTGTGTGCGTGCGTGCGTGCTTGCGCGGGCGTGTGTGTGTGTGTGTGTGTGTGTGTGTGTGTGTGTGTGTGTGTGTGTGTGTGGTTGTGTGGCTGCGTGTGTGTACGTGTCCGTGTCCGTGTCCGTGTGTCCGTGTGTGTGTGTCCGTGTCCGTGTGTCCGTATCCGTGCACTCGTGTGTCCGTGTGTGTGTGTCCGTGTGTGTGTGTGTGTGTGTGTGTGTGTGTGTGTGTGTGTGTGTGTGTGTGTGTGTGTGTTTGTGTGGCTGCGTGTGTGTACGTGTCCGTGTCCGTGTCCGTGTGTCCGTGTGTGTGTGTCCGTGTCCGTGTGTCCGTATCCGTGCACTCGTGTGTCCGTGTGTGTGTGTCCGTGTGTGTCCGTGTGTGTCCGTGTGTGTGTGTGTGTGTGTGTGCGTGTGTGAGGGTGTGTGTGCGTGTTTGTGTGTGTGTGTGTGTGTGTGTATTTGTGTGTGCATGTGTGTGTGCGTGTGTGCGTACGTGCACGTGGGTGCGTGCGTACTTGAGTAAGTGAGTGAGTCAGTGAGTGCGTTAGTGGGTGAGTGTGAGTTAGAGGGGTGCGCGTGTACGTACGTGTGCTGGTGACTGAGTGAGTGGGTCTGTCAGTGAGTGTGTGCGTTTTGTGTGTGAGGGGGGCGTGTGTGCGTGCGTGCGTGAGTGAGTGAGTGTGTGTGTGAGACTGAATGAGTCAGTGAGTGTGTGTGCTGTGTGTGTGTGTGTGTGAGCGTGCGTGCGTGCGTGCGTGTTTGCGTGCTTGCGTGCGTGCGTGCGTGCGTGCGTGCGTGCGTGCGTGTGTGTGTGCGTGTTCGGTGAGTGTGTGGATGTATGTTATTATCCACGATAACTTCAGACTGTAATACATACGTACTTAAAATTTTGTATTCTCATTTCTCCTGCGGCTGATTAGATTTTGGGAGAAATCCAGCGGCGGAGAGGGGGGTTTATTAGGCCCAGTTTCTAGTTTTTATGAAATGTTTCTAAAACAGGTTCATATTTCAAAGATATAGAAACACCTAGACATAGACCATAAACATATCGAAATTTATTGATACGATGCGTAATTTAGCGGCAAAAAGTTAATAAGGTAGAATGTATGTTAGTAAATTTTTTCAGTGTCTGAATAACGATTACATTTAGAAGAAACACTGTAGGCATGTTTTTTAAAGAAAATGTAATATTACATAAGTTTTCTTCATAAGGTTTCTTAATATAACGGAACATAAGTCTAAAAATTAATGAAATATTAGTGGAAATGGTTAAACTGTATTATTGAAATTTTATAGAAGCGGGCGGCTTTGGATTTTTTTTTTTAAGTTAACACCTATTTATGTTTATTAATCTCTATCTGATATGAAGTTTTAAGCGTCATTCTGACTTAGCTTATTGTTTTTGTTTTTACAAAGTTGCCTGGTTTCGTTAAGAACATATAAAAAAGAGGTTTACACAGTTATCCTAAAAAAATGTAATTAAAATTGTTTCATTTCTGTTAATTTTCATTTTGTAAGCTGTAACGTCGCGTGTTGTTACATACCAGATATTTTAGTTATAAACCAAACCTAAGTTTTTTTTAATTGAAACATCCTGTCTAATATTTATTAGGTATAATGTGGGCTTTCCAAAAATATTCAATTGTATAAAATTATTTTTAATAAAAGCTCAGAATGTAGGATTTTCTAAAATTTTCCTTTGTGGACGATTAGTAGGAAGTAGGCTATGGCTAAAATTTATTAAAAATAGAATGCATGTGATTGTTTTACTTTATTACCCTGTCAAGCTTAATTCAATAGATCGTTTTTTAATCTTTAACTCTTAATTATTTATTATAACATTTTACTCAAAACAAGACATTAATTACCTATCTTACTTAAAACTTAATTTAAAGAAAACAAAAGAGAAACAGAATTTTGAACTGTTTAGTTTTTTAAAGGTGATTTTCAAAATGACAACAAAATAGGCACATTTTCATTATTCTTTTAATAGCGTTAAAAAGAATCATAAGCCTTCTTTGCAAATTTCGGAAGATTAAATCGATTTCCACATGAAGCTCTGCTACAGACTGATATTGTGATATATATATATATATATATATATATATATATATATATATATATATATATATATATATATATATGATGTTACATTCGTTACTTTTCAAATTTTTACGATCTATTAAAATTAATGGATTTGAACTTCCTATTTTTCTAAAAATAATGACATTTCTCTAAGCTTATCTCTGTAGTTTCTTGAATATATTACGCTTCAAAATTAAAAACATTTCTGTAGTGGTTGGGTAAACTTTTTGATGGTCACTTATAGTTTATAAGTTATATTTCAACTTCATGTGTTGGGAGTCACTGGTATATATCGGCTTGACATGCGGATATTTGACTTTTACTTTCACTTCCTGTCTGTTGGCTGACGAAAGAAAAGCCATTTTGTTGTTTCCTGAAAGAAAATTGTAAATTGCTGGACTTTATTTAGCCCATCGATGGTTATCGGTTTTATAACATTTTTCTAAATTTTGTGCCGAATCGCTAAAATTAGTGGGTAAAAAACGATTTATATCGGATATATGTATAGGAAATATTAAAAGCAGATGATCTATCTGGTTCGATTGAAGAACTAAATCCATTAAGAAAATCATTAAAGCAATTAGCTAAAGGGTTTAACTTAACTTCACACATTTCTCTGTAACCACGAAGTTGTTTTTACACTTTAGATTTGTGGTAAGAATGTAACAATCTACTTTTACGGTTGCTAGCTTTATTTTTATTTTAGGGGAAAGCAATTACTATTTGGCTGTTCGAGACAGTCATCAGCTGTTCTCATACTCGTACTTGACTGAATCCATTTCTGAACGTTACAATTAATACTTTTCTGATTCTCTACCTCATTGAAGGTAAGATTGATATTCATGCTTTCATTTGGCTGTATGTATTTAATTTTAGAGGTACTTTTTGTACGACATATAATATACTTTTCGTACACTATCTAAATATACTTGTATGCTATGTGAATATGGATATAGGTACGCTGTAGTACATTTGTATATAATTCGTACATAGTTGTACATACTGGCATTTGGCTGATGAAGTGTGTTACTTATTACATAATTAGCAAGAGATTTGACTTCCAAGGGTGGAACACCTGTGAAATATTTGAAATTATAGCTTTCCGACAGGATGGGATATGAAAGATAAGTTATAAACCACTCATATTCGGTCTTTGAAGACCTCAATGCTTTGATTAATCTGTGACATCCTATAAGTTGTATAGACCTATGTACATGTTTGTGATAAAACTTTAAGTGCTAGTGCACAAATTTTTGCGCTTTTACATGAAATTACTTTGGGTAAATTTTTGAGTATAAGAATTACCATGCCCATTGGTAATCTATGTATCTAAACACTGTTTTGTAAAAAAACTGTGTAACTGGATGCATTCAGCTCAACAGATTCTAGTTAAAGATTTTATAAACCACCTGATTATTTCTGTTATATTTGTTTACTGCGAGTTATTCATAGCAATTGTATTATTACTATAATCTTTTATTCAAAGTGCCTTTACAACTTGGGGAATGCTTAAATTACCTGTTTACTGTATTTTATTAAAGACTATAAACCTAAGTTTTAGCATAACTTAGCTTTGAAATTCTGTACATTACTTTCCCATTTTTGAATGTAAATTTAACTTGATTTCATTATCTAAATTCTAGTATTAGACTCTTTGGGCGGCTTGCTATATTGTGTACTTAAGAGCACAAATATTCTATGTATTATGTATGTGGTTAACGATTTGTGTAACACAATTGAATTAATTATTTATTTAGGGAATTATCTCCCTTTTACTTTTTGGGGAATATAAATTAAATTATGTGTGTGTACATACAAATACAAACTATATACTGCCATTATTTGTAATTAATATACCGCTATTGTTTTGGGGACTTTCTGATTTACAACTACTTTTCCTAGCATATTCGTTGCTTGGCTAGAAAAGTGGCAAATGATCTATTTATCTAGGGCTGGCTGATTTATTGTTCTACCTGGCGTCCTCTCTTCTCTTTAAGCTTACAGATTCCATCTGCATCACTGTAGAACCCCTCCACCTCTACCGTAACCGCGCTACCGCTGGTCCTATAAAGGTATCTCCTCTGTTATGGTAAGTTTTGGGTACAAAGTTGAAGTTTACACGTAACTATATATATATATATATATATATATATATATATATATATATATATATATATATATATATAGGAATATATAGCGTAAAAAATTTAGTGCTGATTCTACAAGAAAAATGAGTGTGACAAGTTCCTATAACACTTTTTCGAAAACTCAAAAATAACGGATCTACAGGGCGTCAAAGTTAGAATTAAAAAATAATTTTTTTGTTATAACTTTTTTATTGGTAATCCGGTTGTCTTAAACTTTTGTACACTTCTTATTTGTGATCTTTTGTATTATCGTTCAAAAGTTGACATTTGTCCCTCATTGCTAAGGGGATGAACTCAACCTTCCCATCTACTTAATAACCTATAACTTTTTGGTTTTTCGGTTTTTGTTGCGTACAGTTTCAAAAAATAAGAGGGCGCTTAAAATTAGGCAAAAAAGGTTTACTTGTTACATCTCTCTAAAATAAGCCGTTTTCGAGAAAATCTGCTTTTAAAATTGTCTTGCACGCTGTGAACAATAACGCACTTTAAATTATGGCTACTGCACAGAGCTGGTGACAATTACTGCGGAGAAATTTGTGTCTATGACGTATTTTGACGGTCTTGATGTATTTCTTTTTCTGATTTTTCTAACTGAGTTGTCTTCAGTTTTGCTGTTATAATTTTTACCTTCCCACCTACATATACATTATGTAGGTATAGAAGGCTATGCAATCGACTATCACTAA
Source organism: Vesta saturnalis (assembly GCA_036346205.1). Lineage (NCBI taxonomy): Eukaryota > Metazoa > Arthropoda > Insecta > Coleoptera > Lampyridae > Vesta > Vesta saturnalis. Next base: position 1,286,049 of record JARFJB010001946.1, read on the forward strand.
ATTGCCTTATTAGCTCATTTTACAACGTCTGGCCAAGTTTCGCCCAGATCGACCATGATGTGTGCGTTTGTGTGCATGTATGCTTGTGTGGATGTATGTTAATACCCACGATAACTCCAGAACGAAACACGTACGTACTTAAAATTCTGAATTTAAGCTTGTTTTCATTTCTCCTGGAGCTGATTTGATTTTGGAAGCTATTCAGTAGCGGAGAGGGTGGGTTTATTATTTCTTAAACAGCTGTATATTCCAAAGACATAAAAATACCGTTATATGGACCTTAATCATATAGATTAATTATGTTCTAAGCAATCGTTTGATACGACGCGTAATTTAGCAGCAAAAAATTCCAAAGGTAGAATTTAAGTGTTAGTTTAAATTTTTTCAATATCTAAATAATGACTAATTTTGTAAGAAAATGTGTAGACATATTTTTCATAGAAAATTTAATTCTACATAACTTTTCTTAATAAAGGTTCCTAATATAAAGCAAACTAAGTGTAAAAATTAAGTAAATATAGTTGAAAAACTGTATTAACGATATTTTTAGAGAACTGGGTGGCTTTGGAATCATTTTCAAGTTAGCATCTAGATGTCTATAAACCTCTAGCTGACATCAAGCTTTAAACGTCTATTTGACATAGATTATTGTTTTTGTTTTTACAATGGTGCCCATTTTCGTAATGAACTCATTATAAAACAGGTTACATAATTATGCTAAAGAAAATTAATACTTTCACCATTTAACATGTTAAATAACGCAGAAATTTGCAGAAAATTATATACATTATTTATACGTTCTTTTATTCGCAAGCTTGTAGACAGATACTCTATCCTTCCTCAAGCGTAATATGGAAGTGACAGATATTGACAAGGTAACATCAAAATGACAAATATTAGTAAGGTAACTAAAGAATTAAAATTAAATTACTGTTGTAGACTGTAAAACTTTCGGTTCTTGAGAATAGGTGATTTCAGAATTTCAATAGTTTCTCAGATCTTGCTTGTATACCAATTTCTATCGTTAGTCAGAATTCTTGTCTTTTCAAATTTTATATTGTGCAGAGTGTTTAAGGCATGTTGAGCAGTGGATGATTTAGTAGAATGAAGTAAACGTAAGTGTCTTTTGGTTTGTGTTCTGTTAATCTGGTGGTAATGGTTTTTCCAGTGTCACCAATCAGTAGACTTTATCATAAGAGCATTGTACTTCGTGAACATCACATGTATGTAATGGTATTTGGTCTATAAAAGAATTCAAAACGAATTTTAATACTGCTTTTGTAAGCTACTTTTATATTATGCTTTTGTAATATCTCACCAATTTCAATCGTTGTGTTTGCAAGGAAAGGTAAAATGGCAAACATTTGAAGTTGTAGATTTATCATCCATAGGTGTCGTTGGTCTCGGTTGAAATGACTTTTTAATTTGTTGTTTGTTCGCGTCATTATTTATGTAGACATTTCCAAGATGGTTTAATTGATGTTGTAGTTTATATGGATGACAAATCTTTGTGGCACGGTTGTACAAAGCTCGTATCGTACTAAAGTTTTGTGCTGGATCATGGTGTGATGAAGCATTAATATAACGATCTGCATGAGTTGGCTTATGATATACGGAATACGTCAAGCTTCCATCTGGTTTTCTTTCAATTAGAACATCAACAATAGAAGACAACCATCTTAGTCTTTTTCTATTGTAAATTTAATGTTGGTATGTTGGTTGTTGAAACGGTTCAGTAACGCCATTAATTATTCTTCCACAAACGGCCAGATATCAGAAATATCATCTACATATCAACGGCTTAGATGAAATAGAACATATCTGCATTTTTAATGGTTTTTTTTTATTTTCATTGGGTTTAAACTTTTATAAGCATTTCTACTGGTTCATGTAAAGAACGGATCATTACAACCAATGGAAATTCTTTACTTCGCGCAGACTCAATAGACTTTATCATGATTCCGCCATTTTCGTATGCAATAGAACGTATCTTCACCTAATCTCTATTGAATTGTGTGCCCGTAGTGGTAGTGTTTCAGATTATACGAGTATAATTAAAAGGGCAGTCCGAACTTAGGTATCGAACGTAAGCCCCTTACTAGCGTTAGAGCCTTTGCGATTTTTGTTGCACTCTAAAGCAACTTTCAAAACAAGAACTTAACGTTTTTACGCTTTCGCGCCGGGCACCGTAGTCTTCGCCGTTTCTGCGTCAGGATTGTCACTGCTCCGCATACAGTCGACAAAAAGAAGCGGATCCCGTCCAGGAAAGAAGCACTGCAACCATCCAGGTGCCAAACTACCTAGAAGGACACCGGGAGAGTCACAGAAGCAGCAGCAGCAAGGAACCACAACAGTTAAGAGGTATTAATTAATAGAGAATTTTAAAATAAATTTTTGTTTTTTTATTTTTTGTTTATTAATACTACAACAAAGCCCTCCATTCAATCGGACTCTCAACTTATAAGCCTTAATCCAACGCGGTGTGAGGCTGCACCTCGGTGAGAGTCCACTCTTTCGTTAACACAATAATTTCTGACCTCCTTTTTCGAGTACCAGTACTAACCCGCATGGTAAAACCCGTTAACAGTCCTTTAAAACACCCAACCCTTCTACTTCCCATTCTGCTTCCGATTCAAAACCTAACCGTACCGCTAAACCCTCTCCTAAACCTATAATTACACTTCCCTCTATTGCATCCGCAATACTCTCGCAAAATTTAATACCGAAAAATCCTTTTTTCAAGCCCTCGTCCCTCTACGTCTCCCCTGGTTGAACGTAAAGCTCAACCACAACCACACCTGCTTGTTGGAAACGAGCGAGGTTCTGCCAGCTACGATGCAGCGAACTATGCAGCATCACTTCTGTGAGCCTGCATTGACGCTGTCGCAGATATCAGGTCCCCGAACGTTCGCTCCCTCAACCAATCCCAACCCTAAACCCTTGTCCTTTTCCTGCGTCATCCGTGGCGTGCACAAGGTCATCCTTCCTGAAGAAATCCGGGAATCCATTGACCTGCCTAAAATCACAAAAGCACCCCTACTTTCTGTATCCGCCTAAATACCCTGTCGCAACCCATCCTCAATCACCTCCTTTCCAACGGTGCCTACCATTTCGGTAGACGCTACCGCTGTGAACAATCCCGTATCCCTAACCCCATCCTTAAATATTGCTCCACTTGCACGCAGGTGGGGCATATTTCCGAGGAATGTCCTACCCGCACCCTCCGTTGCCCCACCTGTGGTGAAAGCCACAAATCCTCGTCCTGTACTCGTCCGAATACACCAAAGAGTAACAACTGCGGTGGACCTCACGCAACTCACTACTTTTGCTGAGCGACTCGTCGTGCGATTTCCACCACCGCGGCAGTGACTGCCGTACCCAAACCGCTCCCTGAATATTTGAAACGCCGAACCAAGGTCAACTTTGTTGGCAATGGTATAGCTATTACTACCCACAACATTCCATCCTAATCCCACACCTTAACCCCTCACCCTAATCCCTCTCCCTCACCCTAAGTACAATGGATCTAATAAGCGCCCCCTCATTAAGAATCTATTAGCCACAAATCAAATACAAGCCCTTGCAATCACAGAGACAAAACTAACCACACGTTGCACCCTTTACTTTGCCTCATATAATTCATTCCTTCAGATGAGCGCCTACAATGGTTTGCGAGCCACAGCCCACGTAATCAAGAATTTATATCCTGCCACCCCTTATCCTCTTCCGCCGCACCTGCAGCATCTCGAATGTGTACCTGCAACGGTGCACTTTCCCCTTTTTCTGTTATTACAATCCTCCAGAAGAAGCCATTTCCAATGACCTCCTAGACCACATCTCCGCCCTACCCAATGCTATCCTGCTAGGAGATCTTAATGCCCGACATCTCCAATTCGGAGATTCCACGAACAATAGAAACGGTATCCGCCTAGCCGACAGTATTCTTACCCTACCACTGTTCCAGGTAAGGAACACCAATCCTACATTTATTAGTCACCAAGGTGCCTCTATAGTAGATCGCATTATATGCACCGAGTCATTAATTCAGCGTATGTCCTCCGATTGTCACTTAGGTGAAACCATCACATCGGACCACCTACCCCTTCTCGTTAAAGCATCTACGTGGTCACGGAATAGGAAGCTGGCTATGTGGTATATTTAGAAGTGTAATACCGTTATTTAAGTCTGGTGCAAAGGCCATTGGAAAAGAAGCTCTCATAACAATTGCCAATATTCTTGGTGACGTCATAGAGGATCGACCTATTAAGGAATCGTTTCAAGAAAGATTTCACGAGGCAAGTAGAAATCTTAAACGTAAAGCCGATGAGAAAACCGATGAAATGGTGGAGGGTTCGGGCTATAAAAGAGTACGTCAGACCGATAATAACCAGTCCCTCTACCGAGAGCTGTTGCTGTTAAGAAGTAGAAACCTACTTACGACGATATATTTTCAAGATAATGGCTTTTCTACGTTGCCAATCATGTAAATGCGTCAAGTCCGAATTGGATTTGTTCACTTCACTGTTGACGGAGACAAGTATCGAGGGTGGTGAATGGATACTTTACTAGCCCTTATGAGCTATTAGAGATGACGCTCCAATTGAGTTTGTAGTGCCGAGAAATGGAAACGGTTGCATAGATTTAAGTCAGACCATGTTGTACAGCACTTACTGACGCGATGTTGTAGCACCGGTAAACAATTGGCTGCATTCGCTTTTCACGCAAGTGGAGATTTACTTAAATCAGAAGATGGTGTCACAACCAAACAACACCTTCGCCTACCGCTCATATATCGATACGTTGCTAAATTACGGAAAGGGGGCCAAGAGTTCACATCTAGGTTGTACCTTACGGCACAATGATACAGCTGGGCAGATGAATACACTGGGACACGCAAATAACGGTTTCTCGAAAAGTACTTGCAGCGACCAGCAAACAAATTGAGATGATTGGTCACGTGCACTCGGATTTGTTTATCAGGAACAGTTTCTCATAAGCGGTGTTGAATTAAAGGATAAATTTGTACGCTCAAGAGATACCTTTAGTCTAATGGCGGCGCGCGAGTCAACTTACAAGACGCGAATTATGGACGTTAGTTTACTGGTGAGCCGTATGCATATCAACCCTTCCATTCTTGGGTCAGTTACCTAAGCGATGCATCGTAGGTTTTGTCGCAAATAAGGCCTTCAACGGTGATTACTCCTCAAATCCATTCAATTTTCATCACAGCAATATTAACTACATGTCGTTATATATTGACGGTCAAAAAATTCCTTCGAAGGCTTTACAACCAGACCTTACAGCCAAAGGCTTATATGTAAGGGCATATCACACCTTATTCTCCGATACGCGTATTCATTCTTTGAATAAGGACAACGATATATCGAGGAGCGATTGCCCCAACGGCTACTGTTTAATGGCCTTCAACCTAACGCTTGACTTGTCTGCAAACGCTAGCACGCAATGGAATTTAGTTAGAAACGCTTCACTTCGCCTAGAAGTCGGCTTTGAAGAAGCGCTCGTAGAAACCGTTAACTGGTTGGTGTACACCCAATTTGATAAACATCGGAATGTGGTCGTGGATTTCACCTGTTGGAAGGAACAACTCTAGATCACAAGCTTTAGTAAAAAACAATAGGTGGAAAAAGATGGACGCATACTTCCACGTACAAGGGTTTAGAGGTGTTGATAACGAATTCATACCGAAAGAAACTGCCGTGATTACAGATCATGGTTCGGTACTGCTGATGCTGATAAAGTTACCTCAAGATTATTTTATATCAAAATCCACGTCAAGACAGATAAGGTATTTAGAGGATAAATACTACGGCTTGAAATGGCGGTCAGGGTATGTACCATACAACGATTTCCAAGAGGAGGTGATAAGAACTCTGCTCCCGTTTAACAAAATTCACGTTAAGGGTAGTGAAAAACAACAGTTTTTAAGATTCCTTAACAAATCAATACTAATCTTGGACGAGGTAGGTTGTCCGTCGATTAAAAAATTGAAAAAGGAGTCTAAGGCGTATAGTTGTTGTAACCATAAGATCGAGGAGCCTATGTGCGCTCTGGAAAACGCATTACTACTGCAAGACTAGACGCATACTAACTCCAAAGATTTAAGCGGTACAAGTGTTGAAATGTTTGAAATCGATCCCCAGCCACAAGAATTTGTTTCGACTTATATGTTCTTCTAATCAGCTACCGAGACACGCACCTACTCCTTGGGCAACTATTGTAAACACGGATCCAGCAAACAAACCAGGTCAGCATTGGACTGCTATCTACATTTACGAGAATGATAACGGGGAATATTATGATTTCTTCGGGCGACCCCCGCTAGGTTACAATTTACGTTTCCTTGAGAAGAATTCTAGATGGTTCCGCTAAAACAAAACGGCGCTGCAGGATTACCAATCGGATATGTGTGGACTTTATACGATAATGTTTTGTTATTTTAGAATAATAAATAAATTAAGAATGCTTGATTTTGTAGATAAGTTTTTCACTACATGTTTAGCTATAAATGATGAGGTAATTAAATTACTGTATAATGCTTGTTTTTCAATCATTCAACTCTGATAAATAAAAGCGTTTTTAGAAGTTTAGCTGTTTTTAATTAAGAGTTACGTAACAAGAGAGAGGCGTGCATGATCAACTTCTATTCCAAAAAATGTTCATTAGTCGATACACCACTAGATGCCACCACAGACAAACCAAAACAGATCCAAGGGATAGCTCCTACACTTATCTTGCAAGAACATTTCATTAATAATAATTTTAATAATAGGTATTCAGTTTCCTTTATAATAAACCCTATTATGAAAATACATTGTAAAACAGTTATCTAGATCAGAATGATATTTAAACCTCAGACAGATATTAATTAATAGCCATAAATACAATATGCTAACCTAAGATATTGAACAAATTTGAGCTAGAGCTTATATACAGTCTTAAAGAATGCATAGGTTTTTATATCCATGATAAAGATCAACCTTAATAAATACTAATAATAGTAAACACAGATTAAATAACATCTTTTTATTATGAAAACACTTGTCATGATAATCATCTTTACATGTCTTATTTATTAATTCTTCCCCATTTTTAGATACAATGTTTATGACAAGGGCGAAGCCCGCGTACAGTTTCCCGTCATACTGGACTAGGACCCCTTATTAGAATACAACTCGAATGTATAAATAAATTTTTCGTAAAAGGTCACAATCTGTATATGGGGGTTAAAAGAAATTTAATAATAATTTTAATAACAATTATGCAATCTCCTTTGATAAAAACTGGCCCTAATAAGTATTAATAATAATATACACAGGATAAATAGCATCTTTTTATTCTCAGGTGAAAAAAATACGATCCCCACGTGGGCATATACTATAAAAAGTGAAATTTAAGGTGTCCCAATGGTGACGTCACAAAAAAACAAAATGGTTGATGGTGTCCGTATGACTCTACCATTAACGTGAATTTAATTTAACAAACTGATACTTCTGCTGGAAACAATGGTTAAAATTACTATTGAAACATTGAAAGCTTGTGTTTCTTATAATACTAAATTTTTTGGTGCCTTATTTTCTAAAATTGATGGTTAAGGAGTCGGTTAACTTCCACGTCTAGCTAAATATCTAAATAAAATTTACTCTGAGGGGATTGTATCCGTTTCAATGTATAATATTGCTGTTGCAAGCGTGATTAGGCTATTATTTCTAGAAAAGTAATAGTTTCAATTAAGTAACCTCTGATTTAACATGGATATGGGCTTTTCTTAAATATTTTAATTCGCCGGTCTTATTGTGCAAAAATATTACACATGATAGATTATTTTAAATCAATATTAAGCAAATTGGCTCTAATGCAGTGAGAATACCACGAGGGAAATATAAATAAAACTTAACTTTTGCGTCACAAATAATACTGAGTTTCTTTCCTTACGTTAAATTATGTTATATGTCCTCTTTTGATGCCCTGTAAATCATCATCTTTCTTTGACGAACGCCATTTTAGATTTTGAGTTTAGATTTTGAGTAACGCCTAAATATTGAATATGCAATCGGTAAAGAGCCTAGCAGTCTTTACAGAAATCGAACATACACTCCTTACATCATATTCATTAAGTATTCTTATATTATCCTCGCCAGGAAGGTTTATCGCTACGTCATCATATATATTCATATGGTGTAATATGAAAAACATGAGTCAAAATTATTTTCGTTATAATAAATTCTGATTAAAAAGATACCCCAGATGGCAGCATTTAAAGCTGCAGAATTCTAAAATACAATTACTTATTTGTTGTGATGTATTTTGTAAAAATTAGAGAATGTTGGTTATCGTAATAATAATGGTTGAAAAACAATATCCTTGAAATATTATAGGTGTTTGGTATGTTATTTTTACAGCGTGAGGGTTATGGTTTCATAATCATAATTTCTTACTGTTGATACCAGTTCAGTAGCAATGATGACCCACTACAGGATGGTAACATTATTACACAGAATGGATATTAAGTTACGTGCCTAAATAAAATGCTATTATTCGTACGAAGATGACGTTTAATTTTACAAATACATTGTACTTACATAATTGAAATACATTACTAATAAAAATATATTGTGTTAAATATGAACTAACACACTTGTATTACTAATTTTAGATTGTAGAAACATGGTTGTTAAAGTGTTAAACGTCTAATCAGAGTCAGTACCTACATCCAAACTTTCAGAATAGTTTTCAATGTTAATAATCAGTTTGTCAACTGTGACGTTCAACATTTTTTCGCATTTATACCACTGTTTTATTGTTTCTTCAGTATGTGAAACACAATTAGCCCATAATGATTTTTAAAAAGAGTTTACTTGACTAGGTGAATTGATCTGTTAATGTATTGTGTAAGAAATTTAATTCGCATTTCTGCGATGTAACTTTTCTCCAATAAAGTTTCTTTGAATTTGAATCCAAGCGATTGGATTCCACGGTTTGTCACTTATTAATACGTGACTGTTACGAATTTCTGCATTTAAACTTGCAACTGTGACATGTTCTTTCTGTAAATAAATTAGTATGTTAAACATGTGTAAGATTGCGTTGCAACACTACTCACTTTTGTGCATACATATTGTATAACGTATTCCTTATACCCATTTTGGATGTTTCAGGTAGATCGTCAGATTTTGTTTTCTTGCGTGAACTTTTTTGTACCCGGATTAGATGCAGCTTGAGACATGATGTTTCTCACCATCTTCTCATATATACCCACGGCGTTTGCTACACTTTGTAATTTCGTGATTGTAATGAATTAAGACATCAACACTTAATATCACAGTTACTTCTTGGACAGCAGACACTGATATCAGGGGACCCCCATTTTCCTTAAAGTGTGTAATAAATGATGATTAAAAGAAGTAAATGTACGAAATGAGGAAACAAACAAATGGGGGTTATGTAGTATTATTCAAATGAGAACTAAATTTATATACATATAAAATAAATTGGTTTCGAGTTTATAGGTTTACTCTTTCTACTACATTTGCTTATTCAATACTATATGTCGATTTCGTCAAATACACTACGAATGTTCACCATCCTTATTTAATTCACTGCTTTATATGAGAAGACAGTATAAGTAAATTGGTTAGCTAAATACATAAATTAATAACGTAGCGCTAAACTTTCCTGGCGAGGATGTATGTATTCTAACCCTAACATAAATGAATAATTTTACTAATAATTTTATGCACATCTTAAGTGCTTGATATGTTACCTAAATCGTAAATTTTTATATATTTTATAATCCCATGACCATGGATTAATGTAAATTATAGTTAGATACATGCTGATATTTATTTCAAATTTTTGTTACAGGGTTGTGTTAGGAAGTTGCTAACGTTATTTTTATAATTTATATCGATTTTGTGTGTAAATGTGTTCACACAAATATTAATATTATTGGTCAAACTTTTCTTAAGTACACCAATAAACTGAAAAAAAAACACTATTGTGGATTGTGATTAATAACCCAAGGGAAGATAATAGTATCTTCTTTTTGCTTTGGTTATAGAATAGAATTCATTTAATTAAATGTTCGATGAGTAGATCCCTATCGTTATCGCATACATTGTATACAGCTTTTACTACTGTAAAAAATGTATGAGTTTTTACACATATTCTTTGATTAAAATTAGGTAGGTTAACGCACCTATTACACTAATCGATTTATGAATCTTAACCAATACAGCCCTACTGTCCTTTTAAAACGGTAGAAACTTGGTTAACGAATTCTTATAGCAGATATTGGAATGCAGATGGCGCCACTCACATACCAACTTCAAACGATCAGCCTGTAGCACGTGTACCTTAAAAACGCTGATCTTTAGTGTATAATTTATGTTTTTCTACTGCACCGTCTATTTGACAATTACAATGAATTACACAAGGATAAGCTCTCCTGGTTTTAAATAATAATTTCGGTTCTATTAGATCTTATTTGGATACATTATAGACCCGTAAGCGCAGTAAGTACCATAACCTCAGACTTTTATCCAAATTGTCAGAAATATTATGGTAAAGAAAACAGCGTCCTTTTAAAATGACGGTAGGTTTATCCACTACTATTGACTCAAGTATATTGATCTTTTTCAGGTACTGGAAAGAACCGCTAACTTTTGCCCAGTTGCTGGAAGAATTAGGAAAAGGTGATGTAGCTAGTTTTCCGGAACAAATTGCAATTTTTCCACCAGAAAATGCAAATGAGAACTGCGACACCGATGAAGATCCAGGTGATGACGGCTTTGGTTATATAGAAGGTTTGCTTGTCTGGAGCACAACTCAGAGCCGAAGTAGAAGTATAAATCGTTTTAGAAAATAACTCAGAGGACTGGGATAGTGGCAAAGATAAACCTCTCTCAGAGAAGTTGAACGAAGATCAAACGTTCTGAAGAATTTTGAGCATAGTTAGTGATTTAGGACAAACGACTCTTTCCAACTGCGAAATTGTATCATCTGCGAAGAATAATGTTTCACCTGCTGCTACGTTTCAGCTGTATTTTGATGAAGAAGTAATAAATCAGATACCCAATTTTCAAGTATATGTGCCCAGCAAAAAAAGATCGTGCAGGAGATATTGTCGCAGGCAATCTACTCAGTCTCATTAGAGTTCTTCTTTTGAGTCGTTAAATGTCTGTTCCACTAAAACAAATGTTTTGGTAAAATAGGGATGATACCGATAATAAACAGGTGTGTGATGCTATATTGCGCTATAGATTTCAATATATTATGAGTAATTTGCATTGCAACGATAATACGAAACTAAACAAAGCAGATCAGTATTCGAAAATGAGAGCTTTATTTGATATTATAAACAACAAGTTTTTTATGATTCCCTATTTTGGGCGCCACAGCGGGAAACAATTCATCAGAAATGAACCGATTCGATTAGGTTAATAATTCTGGATTGGCGCTTTGTGTCTAGGTTACATTGTTTATTTTGTCCCCTACCAATGACCTTCGATTACTTGGCCTGAAAAATACAAACATATGGAACTCGGAGCAACAGTAGTTTTGCAATATGTAGATGTTTTAAAAAAATGTATTATGATTCATTTCATTTGTATTTTGTTAACTCTTTACTTCAGTTCTTTTATTCAAAGAATTGAAACTAAGGAACATAACGGGCACTAGTACTCTAAGATAAAATCGCTTGCCACATTCTCCTTTGTCCAAAGCGGCTACACTAAAGAAAAGAAAACATGGTGTTTTTAAGTATCTTTTGGCCGATAGTGAGATAGTTGTAACTAAGTGGAACGACAACAGCGTTGTGAGTGTAGCTTCAAACACTCTCAAAATTTTTGCAGTAAATAAAGCACAAAGCGTCTCTCAATTAAAAAAATACAGCTACATTGATCAACCCGGACTGATTAAATCTTATAATGATAACATGGGAGGTGTAGATCGTGGCGGTCAAAACTTAAGTGAACACAGAGTTTCAATCAGGGGAAAAACGGTATTTTCCTCTATCTGCATATTGTGTACAACGCCTGGCGTTTGTACAAAAGTAACAGTGGGAATCTAGACTAACTAGAATTTCGAAGAGCCGCACCTACAAACCTATTTGAAACCCGAAGAGCACTACAACGAGAGCTCCTTTAACATTTTCTCATCATTCGCATGAGTTTTCTCGCTGCGACAGGTTAGACCACCTGGTTATGTATCACGAAAATCAGGGACGTTGCGCGGAATGTTCCAAAATAGCAAATTTTGTTTGCCGCAAATGTGATGTCGGTTTACATCCCAAAGACTGTTTTGTAAATTACCAGACAATTTAGTCATTGTTATATTGTTATGTTACATTGCGTTATAAACTAAAATACTTTTCAAGTCTCTCACTTTTTCTTTTTCACTTGATAGTAGTACAGAGCTCTACCGTCCTAAAAAGACACCATGTGCCAACCAGTCACATTATTTTAATTTTTTTTAAATTATTTTTCCTTTAATTAACTGTTTCCACTGAATAACACTAGCAATAAAAAAAAGAAAATTTCAAAAAACAATAGTTTCAGAGCTAAATGGGTTAAAGTAACAATTATGCTAATATTATTAACATTGCTGTATAAGTGCAGCTAGATTTTGTAGGATTATGTTTATTGAAAAACAGGTGGCTTGATTCCTTTATATTTTATAGCGCTATATTATATACTAATTTATGTACTAATTTATATCATTTGATAGATAAGTTTAATTTTAATCTATTAATTTGAAACCTATTTTTCCTGTACCCACCAAATTGAGAGAACGGATGGGTGTAAAAATTTGGTTGAGGTGTCTAAAAATAGGCCTTCGTCTGTAGATATGTCAACGAAAGAGAAAAGTAAAAAAGTCAAACGGCTCAGGCGCGGCGGAGCGGCGAATGTGAAGGGGTCGACGCTGAATTGGCGCGAAAATTTAAAAGTGACCGTCGAACGCGAAGGTTAAAAAGATCATGTTGCGTTAACGTAACACTGGTAACTAGTTTAATATAAATTACACGTATAATTTATACCAATTTCCCCTATTTATGGGTATTCCTTTCTTCTGTGATACTGGTGTGTTGGTTACATCGCTATTGCTATTCACCTAAATCGTATCAACCCTTTATTTTGGACGACTAGCACCTTTTTTTACTTTTTGGAATTTCCTACCCCATTATCCAAACGAACCCCGAAGCCTGCTTCCGTCCAAAAAGACTTAGATAAGGATGCAACCCTCGAAAGACAGGTTAATCTCAGAAAATCTACACTAATTTTTTCGTATTAATTTTGTTAAGGACTTTTGATATAGAAACAGGTTTCGATAGTTAAAGGGATATATGCAACCCTCAATACGAGACCCAAATTAATCTACATCCTACAATTGTTACCTTTAATGTTTAATTGGGGCCTAATCCGCGAATTAAAAACCTGCAAACACCAATAAGCCATTATGAAAAATTCCAATAGTCATTTGGATAGTGGGCCAAAAATACAAAGCGTGGCACAAAACAGAACGCTGCAAAAGTAATGAATAGGAGCAACGAAATAATATCAGACGATTGTCAAGTGAGGAAATGCTAGCAAGAATATTTCGGAAAGCTGTATAGTAGTGAGGAAAATAATACCAAGGGGTTAAATTAGGAGAATGTAGAAGGACTAATGAATGAAACTGAGACGGATATTGGGTTAAATGAGATAGATAAAACGATAGGAAACTTAAAAAATAGTAAACGACCAGACATGGATGGAATCACTGGTGAAATGCTAAAACATAGAGGTGTAAAACTTATACGAAGATTGTGTATGTCTTAAGTGTGGGAAAGTGTCGAGTGATTGGAAGATTGTTCCACTGTATAAGAGTAAAGGGAACAAGAGTGGTTTCAAAAACTACACAGGAAGAGTAGTGATTGATAGAGTACGTGAAACTACGCAAAATAAGATTTGGGATGTGCAGGATTTCTTCATGCCAGGGAGAGGACATGGACCAGGTGGTTTCTCCCCAGCAGGTGATGGAAAAGTGTTTAAGTATAAAAAGAAACTGTATTGCGCGTTGGTAAATATGGAGAATGCATATAACCGAGGGCATATGGAGAAGCTGTGGGAAATATTATATGAATATGACGTGAGTAAAGATCTAATAAACAGAATAAGGGCAGTATGTGGTGTGAGTGAATACTTTCATATTGAGCAAGTAGTGCAACAAGGCTGCGTGATGTCACCATTTTTGTTCAATGTATATGTGCATAAATGTGTTACGCAAGCATGTACCGATGTAAATGAAGTAATGGCTGGAGACGTAAATGTACGAGTTCTGGTGAGCACAGATGACACAGTCTTACTAAGTGAGAATGCAGATGAGCTACAAACAGCTCTGAGGAAAGCTTAATGGTAAACGTGAACAAAGCCAAGCTTGTGGCGTTCAATCGTGAAGGTGAAAAGGAGAGCACTCCATGATGAAATCGTGGAAGTTGGCATATCTCGGTAGAACAATCACTGTAGGTGGTACAATGGATAGCGATACTGTACGACGGGACAATGCTGGAAGGAAAGTGCTTGGAAGTATACAGACGAAAGCATGAGCGTAGCTGCGAAACTAGCAATCTATAATGGCCTACTTGTCCCGTCAGTACTGCATGAAGGTGAGACGTAGGTGAGTCAAAAACAGCACAAAAGAAAAATAAATGCCGAGGGTGTGAGATTCCTGTAGTGCATGTGGTAAAATTAGAAAAGATAAGATGAATATTGAGTGTATAATGAAGAAGTGTGGCGAAGAAAAGACGATGACAGATAAGTACAAAAGTAGTACACCACGTTGGGTTGGTCATAAACGAACAACGCAAGATTAGCAAAGCAAATGAATGTGGTTGAGGTTAGAGGTAAGCCCGGGCATGGTAGGCCACGTCAAACTTGGCTGAATGCAGTAAAATGTATTGCAAAAGAAAGATAAGTAGTTTTAAAACTAAAAGGGCATTTTAGAGATAATGTATGAATCCTGTGGAAGCGAGGAAGGTATATAGGGATACGAAAGCACGGAGAAAGATTTCAAAATAAATGAGACGGGGATTGTTTTGGCTACCCCGCAAGGGAATGGCGTGTACGTATTGATATGTCATTTAGATAATGACCTTGGAAAAACCAAGTTGTTATGGGGACTTCCATTAAAAAACGAATTGAACGGTTAAGTACGTGTATTTTACCGCTAGCCTAACTACTGTCGCTTTATTATAAGCAGTGAATTGAAAATGCAACACAAAACTTTTCATCACATATTGGTCTCGTTTGACCCAGATGCGAAGGTTGATCCCTATGCTCCACCCTGACTTAGCTTTAGTGGAGATACAAACCTCACGCTACAGCATCTTTATTACCGATATGTGCCTACATCGCATGCATGAAATCAAGCCTGTATCTATCACACCAGTTGTTTGTTTCAAACAACATGTCATAGTAGTGCAAAAATGAAACGTGTCGAACAAAGGGCGGTATTAAATAGCTCTTAAAAACGCGTATGACTGCCATCCAAATTCATGAAGACTAGGTAAACACTTTAGGGGAGTGTATTGTTAATTATGACCTTGTGAAACGATGGTGCGTGATATTAAATGTGGAATAACAGCTTGCGAAAATGAGCATACTGGTAATCCACCAATATGCGTTACAACTACAAAAAACACCCATAATATCCATGATCTAGTACTGCAAGACAGCAGAGTCTCACTGTGAGGGAAATAGTAGAGGAAACTGGCCTTTCGTATTACTGTGTGCATGACATGTTACGAGAACACTTAGATATGAAAAATGTGTCTGCAAGGTGAGTCCCCTGAATGTGAACAAATACGATTGCGGATTTGTAAACCACTTTTTGACGTAATGTAGACAAAATCCGCAGAACCTTTTGGAAAGATTTGTAACGATGAACGAAACATGAATCCACCATCATGTTCCAGAAACGATAATGCACACACACGAACTGGTACCCACACACACCTACACACACACACACAACACACACACACACACACACACACACACACACACACACACACATACACACACATCACCCATGCACACACGCATACATGTACAGACGCACACATGCACACGCGCACTTACAAAAGCACACACGCACGCATCCACATAGCCACACGCACAAGCAAAGACACGCGCATGCATACGCACAAGCACTCAGGTACACACTCACTCACGCACCTACACGTAAGCATCACATCCAATCGGTGGTGTAAAAGTAAAGCCGTTAGAGTATGTTTAATAAAACTGTAGCTCACGGAGTGCACGTATTACCCTCAGTATGGATATAATTATTTGGTAAATGTTACGTTCTACTTTTTTGTCGAAAGATGTATTTTTCTACGACGACATAAGGAACTGTTAATTTCGCATGCATTATTTAAATCATAATGAACTACATTTTGCACAATATTTCATATCGCATCGGTTGCTAAGCAAGTTGCTAGCGAACGAATGCGATATGAAATGTTTTATTTGGTTTCTGTTCTATATATATATATATATATATATATATATATATATATATATATATGCAAACTGTGGACGTTTAACGAAAAGCAAATTAAAGTGACATCAATTCATATCTGTCAACCTTTGTGTGATTTGTGAATACTACTAGTTCCAGTAAATTTAAGAAATAATATGGACAGTGACAGTGATACTGAGTTAGAATTAACACCTCCAAACGTCAAAGAAGTAGCAATATTAACAACTTTAAATTTATTACAAGGAACCTCAAAAAAATATTTTTTTTTATGGTTGTGTGGACCTGAACAGGCTAAATTTGGCCTATCGTGCTAAAGCACTCAGGAACACTTAGGAGGAAGGGTAGAGGGATAATGAATTGCCAACGGATGCCTATGAATAACTACCTTAAATTTTCTCATATCATAAGTGAGAGGAAAACAGGAACTAGGGAGGTCATTCCAGAGTTTAGAAGCCGTCTAGAAAAATGTGGATTGCGCCCGTTTGGTATGAAAAGTGGAGATTTGTACTGCATATTGATGATGTGAATGAGCGAACCGAGTGTTTCTCGCAAAGATAGCCCGAGATGGTATCAAAGAATATAATTCAGCAGCACAATAGCCGTTGTAATAACGATAATACAAAGAAAGAACTGAAATCATCCTTCTATGCTCAAGGGACTGTATGTGAGAAGTTAAGGACAGGTCATTTATAAGCCTAATCGCTCTCTTTTGAACACGATCAACAATATCGAGAGCGTATTGGTGAGCACTAACCCAGAGGTGAGAATTATATTCCAGATGAGGCCGAATTTGGGCCTTATACAGCAGAAGGAGTTGTCGAGAGGTAAAGTACTGCTTAGATCTGTACAAAAAGCCTATTTTACGAGCAGCTGTTTTGGTAGCTGACAGAAGATGGTCAACCCATGAGAGATTTGAAGATACAGTCATACCCAACAGAGTAATAGAGTCTGAAAACTTAAGAACTGAGCCATTCATGAAATGATCGATCTTTTTTGACGGACACAAGGCAACACTGAGTTTTGTTAGCATTAAATTCCCCATTGGAGAATACGTTGAATATCTTTGTTGATTGAATTTGCCATTTCAGCTTTAATTTCTTGATTTGACATAGAAGGTGGATTATCACTATGAGTAGACTGAGATGAACTACAGTGAAGAGTGCTATCGTCAGTAAAGCAATGGATAGGGTTAGGTTGAAGAAATAAGGTCATTTATGTACAGCAGAAGAAGTGTAGACGCTATAACGGATCCCTGTGGTACACCCACGTTAATGCTAACTTCTTTTGAAAAAAAGCCATCAACTACGACACGTATTCGTCTTTCATCAAGGAAACTAGAAACCCAGTTGATGAGCATATCATTTAACCCAAACGAGGTGAGTTTGGCAAGTAAACACTTATGCCAAACTTGGTCAAATGCCTTTGAGATATCTGAAGCGACTACCAACAAGCTTATTCTCTCCTCATGGATTCGAAAGAAAATCAAAAAGCCAAATCGTTTTCTGAGAACGTTCAACTTCAACTTTATGGACACAATGTTCGATGTTAAGAACTACCATTAGCATCAATAATAATATAGATATTATTAAATACTTAAAACTAAAAGCATTTCTCAAGCGGCAGTTAGACGGCTATAAACTCAAAAAGTCCAAGTTTTTTACATCTACTGAGAAGTTTATTGAAGTAGCTCCACATGAAATATATTTAGTGACAAAGGTGAGTTTTACATGTTTTCTTAATGAAACACAATTTTCTTATCAATTTATATTGTAGGTCGCTTTAGTTATGGGTCTAATGGGTGCATGTCGAAGACATGAACTACATCAAATGAATTTAATTTATTATCCTTGCGATATTTCAGGGTGACATTCCATTAATATAAGTAATTTGATTGTAATCTCATTATATTTAGAATTCACATCAGTTCTACATACATAAAGACAAAATTTACGTCAATTGGTAGCGCGGTATTCTAGCAAAGTAGTAGGTTCAAATCCCACTCGAGGTAAACTTTTTATTTATGTATTTAATAAAATTAATAATACATCAAATGAAATTACCAATTTTAATGATTTAGGTTCAGCCGTTTTAGTTACAATACCAGACATTAAAACCAAACTTGGCCGAAATTTTACTGTAACCGGCCATTATTACGATATTTTTAAAAGATATTCCAATCTTCGCCCTTCTAATGTTAATGGTCCATGGTTCTTCCTTAACTATCAAAAAGGAGAGTGCACCGTTCAAAGAATAAACCTAAATAAGCTGGAATCCATGGCAAAATACATATCAAGATATTTAAAATTGCCAACTCCTGAATTGTACACTGGTCACCGCTTCCGCCGATCTTCCGTTACACTCCTTGTCGACGCTGGTGGTGATATAACCACATTAAAGCGTAACGGTGGTTGGAAGTCCACGGCAGTCGCGGAAGATATTGACGATTCTATAAGAAATAGCTGGATGTGGCGGACAAAATTACAAATACAATAAAAAACATCGCAAATAAACCATAGACTTCAGGCGCACTAAATCTTAACGAACCATCGATTTCCACAACAGAAAACTGCCATTATCAAGAAAATATAAGTGTTCAGCATTCCACCTCTTTTTCAAAAATGATTTTTAATAATTGTATATTTAACTTTAATTAATAATAATTAACTCTGGAAATTAGCTTCATTTCGTACCAGTTGTATAATATACTATTTCAATGCAATGCACTATCCACGTATAATCAAAAGCTTAATCCAACTACTTACTGAACCACAACAGTTGCTCCTTACTTTACCCAAATTAAGCACAACTCCCAACTCATCTAACAAAAACTACAAAAGACACGTTGTAGTAGATAATATATATATGAAGTAATTATGCTTCAATATAAAATGAACTGTTTTACAAAATTGAAAAAAAAATTGTGTAATAACAAACGAAATCCGAAAAAAATTATTATGCAAATTAAAATCATCTAGTGTATATTGCAAACATAGAGGCATTAGAGATAGATTAGGAGTTATTTAAAAAAAACTGTGGTAATGACTAAACAGATCATACAAAAAAGACTTAACTTGTCCTCACTTACCTTTTTCATCACTTAAATTATTGTCAATTTGTCACACACCTCCTCGTGATTATTTGTTACTGAAGTTTGTAGAATTATTTAAAAACAATACTAGTTCTTTACAAAAAAGTAAACCTTGAAACCTGTGAAAATTTCATATTATTATTATTATTAGTATTTAGAATATGATATACGTAATTGATCATATCAAACAGAACACAAACACAAAACTGAACCGTTGATCTTTTTTTAATTTTAAAAATTAAGATAATTAGTTTATCTGACCTTAGTTTCTGACTTGTTGTTTTCTACGTTGTAAATCTTATCGCTAGCACAAGTCTGTTTTTCCTTTCTTAATATATTTAATCAAATTGTTACTCTAAAATTAAAAAAGTTATAACTTTTTTAAATAATGGTATGTTAAAGATAAATTAAAATTTTGAATTGAAACTAACTTAACTAACATATTTCGCTTTTATACACAAATTTAACTTATTAGTTACAAAAAGTGAGTTATTTCTTCATTCTTCACTTCAAAAATAGAATTAGTACAAATAATTCCACATTGGCCACGCTTTGGGGAACACTTAATGCCTAACTTTTTACAAGAACAATTCCTTCCACACGCACTTTCATTGCAGTTAAAAGAAACTTGTGTCAGTAGATCTAGGGGTGATACTTCTTATTTTGTCTTTACGGGAATCGGGTCACCATTTTCATTTTTTATCTAACCCCATGCCGTATGATCTATGTGATTACCTAGTCATTCTTGCACCTTAAAAATTCACGAATAAAATTAACGATTAATTTTTAAATGCATTTAATTGGTTTACCTGATAAGATCCTCTCATTAAATGTTGTTCTGCAGATTTTTCGGTAGGAGGCAACACGGACAGATTAAACTTGCATGACTGTCCCTACCTTGAAGTTATTCTACGATAAATGACGAACCGAAGTTCGTTTAACTTCCCGCTTTTTTTGGCATTATACGACGCAGCGCCGGCTTTAAAAATGTCTGGTTTTAAAGTATCTTTGGTATAAAATGAAGTTAGCGCTTCGAACACACGAGGATTCTTCTTTAAAGTAGACAAGTATGCTTTCTTGCTTTTGTTAAACAGAAACGATGCAATGTCGCATCCCGAAACTGGACCGAGGCAATTTTGTAATATCCATATATTTGTAAATCTATTATTTGTTCCAGCTTTGCCAGGAAGAAGGAAACACAAGTTGTTTTGGTTACACTGGTGTAGTGCCAAAACCCTTATACCAGTATCTTCCGAAACAAGGGTCACAAACTCATGTTTAGAGGATAGCTCTACGGTTGTCAAGCAAACTAATATTCTTATATTCACTATTTCATAAACATTCTTCCTGTGTGCAAGGAATTTCAGTATCTGGATTCATAAAATCAACGCCACTGCTTTGTTTTAAACATAATTTTTGCAGTGGACCTTTAGTCAAAAAATGTGTTTCGTCATATCCATTAAAAACGACAACGCAATTTGTAACATAGCAATGTGTTGCGTAATTTACGTATTGTATACGCATGTCTTTATAGATAGCTGGCTTTTGCCAGACTATTTTATGTAAAAGTAGACCACCATCTAAAACATACACAGTGTTCTAAGGACCGTGCTACTCTGTGGGGAGATTCTTTTAATAGTTATGATTTTGGACCACTTCTTAATTGATCACCTTCAAAAATTGAGAGAGGATAGGGAGCCAGCTCAAAAGTGGAGCCGGAGACTTATTGGGACATACAATTCGGTTAAAAAGCTGCATAGGATTTATAACCACTTCACGTTTATTAACTGTAACTGTGTTGTTTAAGTGTGCAAATGTAACAACCTGTTTTTTCCGATACTTAGTTTCTGTCTACTTTCGCCTGCAGATTGTGCTTGATCACAGTTAAAGGTATCATGTGCAAGAACTTGAAAATAAGGAGATGTAAACCGACTAAACATAAAAGGATTCTAACCTTCTAACCATTCTGCAAACTTGTTGAAGTCCTCATCGCGTTGTTGTCGGGATGGTCGGAGATCAACACGTGGTTCTGACGAGCAAGGCTTGACATCTGAAAATTCTTCAAGCATATCTGGTACAGAACTACATGATGCCATACTAGCAATCCGCTGTGCAACTGTGGCTTCTGTAACACCTCGCCCTTGTGTTAAACCTGATTGTGTTTCTATTGGTCTCATCAAGTGCTATTTTATAACCATGTCGGTCCATGTTCCCCGCGAAAACCCTTCTTTTATTTTTATGGCAACAAGTTTATCATATTCATCTGGATTAAGAATTTTTAACTTTCCCATTAGCAAAACATATAAGTTTGCAGATTTAGCATAATTTTTTTATCCCGTGGCGTAAAAAATTGGAATCATGCGTTTTTTACAATACAGATAGGGTAACCAGTTATCTCGTTTAGCTCGCAAGTAAAATTGTATTACATAGACCATTTTCCATTAAAGTATCCACAGCTGCGCTGTTCTACTCCTATTACAAATTTCATCGATTTTTTTAAGCCAATTTTCTCAAATGTTTGCCAAAGTCTCATTATTTTTTATGTCTACAATAACTGCGTTTTCATAAATGTTTGTTAAGGTTTCAGTTTCAGTTTCGTTAAATGTAACGTGAGATAAAAAGTGTGCCCGAAGTGCTATGGCATAAGCTTGTCTATATATCATGTGTGTAATGGTGTGTTGCATATACAGTCTGCGATAATTCATCGATCACTGTACCATTCATTAAGTGTTCAAGACCACCCAAAAAGTATATAAGCGTATGTAAACCTCCAGCCGAACTACTATTGAGGATAAAATGGAATTTGAGCTCGAGGATTCCACAATATCAACTGCCTTTAAAAACAGTGGTTGGTAAAATGCTGTAATGCAGGCCTTCCCGTATTTGCTACATTTATCTGCAGCAAATAATAGCGACGTATAAATCTTACTCATATTGTCTGGATTAAGGTTTATAAATGGTAGAGGTAACATGATGCTGTTTTTTAAGCATCATATTTTAGTGTTGACATGTAACCAATCCACGAAGAATTGAAACCACTCGTAGAAAATGTTCTACTAATCCAAAGTGTTTCCAAGGAAAATGCTAGTTTTTAACCGGATATATTTGTATCTATTTGTAAAGTCTCTATTGTTATTTTGTTTAGAAAGAAATGAGTAAGACCATGTTAAAGTTTCCACTAATAAGTAAGTTTATCGTTTTTAAAGTAGTATCGGAAGCATTAGGATCGTGGGTTTTAAAACTGGGGCCAACAAAATTTCAGCAATCGGTGTTTTAGCTGACGGCGCATCGGGAATTGCCAAAGCAGAAGAAAAGACATCGCGCTATAATCACATGATGGAATCTATCGCTATAGGTTCCGGCGCACTTTATCTAAAACCATGCAAATCTGGTGGTGATGTGTTATACTTAAAACCGTTTCCAAAAAACTGAATAGATTACCCGAAATACCGTTAATGGATATTGATTTAACAAAATACACCAAAAATTTACCCTTATTTAGGGATATTTTTATGAGAGATAGCATGCCTAAATTACCATCGAAAAATGAATCTGGAATTATTAACTTAGGTAGCCGAAGCGGGCCAGGTACACATTGGGTTTGCTACAAACAGCGAGGTAAAAAGATGTGGGATTACGATAGTTTCGGTAATCTTCGACCACCAATCGAAGTGATTAACTACTTTCAGGGGATGTAAAATCTATTATATTTACAACCAAGATCAAGAACTTGATACTATTATTTGCGGACACCTATGCCTTTAATTTTTATATAAATAATCGATACAACGTCAATGTCAATAACATTCAGTTTAGAATGTGTTGGTAACACAGCTAGCTCCTATCCGCCGATAGAACTAGATTGTTTGGATTTTACGGCTGCAACAGCATTAAAAAAATTTATACAGGCCACTATAGATTTTGTTTTAGAACAAATCCATCTCACTTGCGAGTGATTAATATTCGACAGGGTGCATATGAATTAGATGAAATCAGTGATTATCTAAAATCTGAAACACCCACCGAAAGGTTTATCATTAGGGCAAACAATAATACACTTTAACGTGAGATAAACAGTTCATTTGAGATCGATTTTACTAAAGTATATAGCATTGGTCGCATACTAGGGTTTGAGTATAAAATATTAGAACCAAATATTTTATATACGTCTGCGTTAGGCATCCAAATACTTAAACACACTCATCTACACGTAGGGTGCAACGTTATAAAGGGATCTTATAGGAACGGGAAACCTACAAAAGTATTATAGGAGATTGACGTTTCAGTTCCACCAAATTATCGTCTACATAAAACTCCCAGCAATACTCAATATTTAGAAGCAAACACCGACATAATTTGTAATATAACAATTAACCTGACTTATCAAAAGGGCGAATTAATAGACTTTGGTGAAAGTGAATCATTCAGAGTGTGCCCAGAACTAAAAGAACATGAGCCTGATAATTAATCAAGGACCAATTTCATCTCCATATAAAAGACATCATCCCTACAGTACGTCATTAACCTTCATTGCGGTGAACGTCTGCAGAGAAATACTTTTTAACCTCAATTGGTTTAAAAGTTCTCAAAGACCGAATCATTAAACCTCTTTCAAAACGTACGTTTCGACGATACTATAATTAAATCAGATATTCAGACTTGTCCTCCGCATGGATATTCTAAATATGGACCTTCTGAAGAAATACGCGTCTTAATTCATAGTCAAGATCTAATTACAGCTACCTACAATAGTTTTCTGTACATAGAATGTAAGCTTGAGTTCAAAAAAGAGGATGATAAAAAATAATGCAACTTAACCAATAATTCTTCCAACTTTCCTTTCGAAGAAATTCGTTGGTGGTTGCCAACGAGTAAAGAACCATTACAAGTAGAATTCTATTAGCAAAATGGAGAAAAATCTTTTACAGTATGCATACCATTGAACCACATATATGGAATAATGGAGGATTGTGGTCAAGTAATCGTGAACGTGCGTCAAGAGTTGATTTTAATTCGATATAGAAGCGATTCAAACTGCTACCATGGTGGCGGTGATGCGACAATAACCTTAAATAAAATTCAATGGGAAGCACCACACTTAACTTGTTTCAAGGAATCAATAAAAATTCTATTATTACTGTTCCATTGTGTCAATCAATTACCTAATTTAAGGTAATTAACTGCAGACATGTGGCCAATAAAAATGCAACTGCAAGTTGGAAAACTACGTTGGATAATTGTTGCATTCCAACAACGTAAAATGTACACAACGTCGGAAAGGGTAGGAAATTTTGATCATATTAACATCAGAAACCTTAAAGTACATCTGAATTCGGAGTAGTATCCATATGAAGCAATGCATTTGAACTTCAGTGCTAACCAATACGTACCTGCCTATCGCAATTTGTTTTTATTCCGATGTGATTACTATGGTGAAGTATGTCCAGTATTTGTAACGGACTGCTCTAAACAAAATGAATCCTTAAAAAACTCAACAGGAGACATCAAATTGAAAATGGACTCTCTAACACCTTCCGATAATGGAGAAGAAAAAATTATAATTACTGTATATGAGTAAAAATGTTGTAATTATTCGTTTAGTTTTATTTCATCCACTAACGGTGCTAGGAAGAAAAACTTTCAATTAAAAATCATGACGCAGATGAAAAGTCTAGTATCCTAAAACATGGTGATTTACTTTCTAATAGTATACGTGGTACTATATGTGGTCCTTCCACTTGCGGTAAAATAAACACAACGGTCAATCTGCTTACTGGGAAAAATGATTTGAGATTTAACCATGTATACGTATAGTACAGTGATTGAATCAAAACAAGTACGCACTTTTAGGGGAAATCTTACTTCCAATGAAGGATATAGGTTACTTTACCTTCAGTGATAATAAGATGTGATTGAGCCTAATTGCGCAAAATCAAACTCTATTTTTATTTTCGATGGGTCGTATAAGTACCACCATAGGACATGTGTTCAAAGTGCTGGATAGATCTGTTTGGTTTCATGGTCATAAAGAAGGATACTGAAGCTAATAACGGTCGCTATAGGAAAAGAAAAAAATGTTAAAGTATTTTCGCCAAAGGATACACTCCCAATTGGTCTAGTGAACTATTTAAGATTGTGAAAGTTTGCATTACTAACCCCACACCATACATTTTGAGAGACATGGAAGGAACACCGGCACTGAGGAGGTTTTGTGAACACGAATTACGTATAACAAAGTATCCCGATGTGAACCTGGTGGAAAAAGTGCTTCGCTCCAAGAATAATAAGTTATTCGTAAAGTGGTAGGAATTGGATGAAAAATCATGGATCAATAAAGACTACATTGTTTTATAACTAGACATTTAACTAGTATAGCCATAGGAATAGTTTGTATCAAAGAATGTAGAATTTAGATGAAATAAAACACTCAGAAATATATAATTGTATTTTATTTTAATTATAAATATTACAACTTTTTTTTTAAATGTTATCTTGTATAGTAAACCTAAAGTACTTCTACAACCGTTTAAATTACTGGATGACCATATTCCCGAATCTGGTCCACATGTCCATCCCAAGCAGGAATTTTCATAATATACTGCTTTTGCAATACGTTCAGTTGTAATAAATAAAGTGTCTTTATAAGCAGAATTGACATTTTCTACACAATAGAGTCATAATGACCCCATAATAAATTGTATATGTACATTTTAAGATCCTATCTACTTCATTAGACGTTAATGAATGGTAACCTTTATCATCCGGAATAACAATATGTTGTAATATATTTAGTACAAATAAATATGTTTCAGCGGGGCTTTCCTATCAAAGAACGCTTCAGGTACTTTCTGTAGATTTGATTACTGCTGTACCATAGTTCTTCCTGCAATTCGTTCTCAAGACCACTCATAAGGAATTTGTTTTCTGAAACAGAAGAGAAAATTCTATGTAAAGTTATAGCCTCAAGGTGTAGTATGAGTGAAATTAAAATTTACTAATCGTTTATCATCGCAAGGATGGACTATCACTTTATTCTGTTTCATTGTAAACACATCATGTTTCTTTGACCTTATCAAATGTTGATATAGCCTTATTACGTTACCATCAAACAAAACATGTTTATAATCATTTATGGTGATATGTTGGGCACTTGCTTGGGTAGAACTCTTTGGTTTTTTGCAACTTTTTCATCAACAGTGTAAGCATTCACTTGTGCACGAAGTTCTACAAATTATAACATAGTTTTACCATGATTTTCGTCTTTCGTTAAGCCGGAAACCTTTATATGTTAATGTAATTCCAAGGATATTGTCAGAACTATAATAGATGTATCGAATTTATCTATGTCTTCTTTAATGCATTCATAGATATCAGGAATTTTTCAAACGTTTAAAACACTGAAGCCTGCATATATAGGTTCGTTGAAATATACTTCTAGCTTATACTTTTGAACGATAAGCATATCATTACTAAATAATGTACAACTATGAGAATTGGGTTTTGATATATAAGCACGAGCACCATCGCGACCATCTCATTTCGCTACCAATCGTATATCCATTACTTACGTACATTTCTATCAGTTTCCGAAAAGCACTATTAATCACTAATTTACAACAATTACTGTCAAATTCATTTTGAGGTTGCTGGCGCATGGTGGTATTTAAATCGATACATTTTTTTAACCACAGGGACTGTATGAAAGGTAATATATGGTGTACTTTTACCAAATTTAATCCATATTTTTAATATACCTTCAAATTTTTATAATAAATTACGAAATGACGTTTTGGGTACAATGTAAGCAACAATTTTTTCATTTTGGAATCAGCTGCGGGTGGAACCATAGGTTCGGGTGCCAATCTTAGATCACTGTGACTCTCATGTAATTTATATGATAGTCTATATCACACTCGATCACATAACCAATTTCCGAATCATCGGGGTGGTTTATTAAATCCAAACCTTATAAATTAGCTTCATCCACAAAGGAAGTCACCAAATGGTAGAAATTCTGACATGGCGGCTCCATATAAGTTATTTACGTCGTAGCACATTAAATACACCCTTTCGGAAGTGGGATCAAATTTTTTTCCCATATACATAAGTATATGGGGCAAAAATTTAGCTTTAACTACTAGATTAGAATATTGAGCTACACCACCTCTCATTACTCCCTCAATAAGCATTAGCATATCAATATCTAAATAGTTATAACTTTACTTGCGTAATTTTAAGCATATCATCGAATGATAAAGCGGAAGCTGTAAAATAGTGCAAGGAATTAAGTTTGTAAGTACTTATACAAGTTTGTCGAAAATTTTAGTCAGTTTTAGTGTCAGCTAAAAGTAGAACGTCCGTTTTCAGAAACATATCTGAGTATTCCCCTAAAGATCTAATATTAAATTTGTTCCAAACGTTAGCTGCATGTGCAAAACTAACATCATTGATTCCTTCATTATTATGACTGAAAAACGGTTCTTTGGGGGTAGCCTGGTCTCGATTAATTTATCCCAAGTATTAATATACTCATAAGGAAACACACCTTTGCAAACTATTAGAGAAAATTATTCATCATTGTTACAATTAGCTCTGGTATTAATGTTTACACTATTTTCCAAATAGTCTGACATCTTTTCAATGCTACTATTAATCTGAAATAGTCAATAAATCTAAACTTAATTTTGGTGCCTTCTATTACTTTCATGAAAAATGTATATCTTTCTGTGTCTATAGGCAGCAGTAAAGTCGAATCGGGAATTGTAGCCAATTCTCTAATGAATAAATGGGAATCCTAACCTGATAAATTATGAAATACAACCTGTTGAATGTGGGAGTCTTTATAGTTTAGGTAACATTTTTGATGTGATGCTGACCGAAACGATCCATTAAAATGGTTATGTTCTTTAACTTTTATATCATATTCACTTAATGGTTTTCCGCTTTCAAATTGTTCAACATGAGTGGGGCTTAAAGTATCCATAGGAATGATTTTATCGATTATTTCCTCTACAAAGTCTAAACCATGATAAAGAATCATTGTATGAACACCTAAAACAGTAAGCAATGCTGAAGAATATATGTTTGGAGTGAAATAGAGTATTACTTTTGATGCGAAGTGTTTGAGCTGCAGAAACATTTCTGCTTCGCACGATAGGTAGACTGCCAGAGCAACCATTAAGTTGATGCCAGTGAATGACATGTTTTTGTAGAAGGCGATCCGAAAAAAGGCGATTCAAACATTGATAACAAACAAATTTCTTGTGCTCCTTATTCCATAGTTGTTTAGAAAAAAGAGCTGACACTTTAAATCCACGTGAAATGATAAAGAGTATTACTTTTTGTATTAATAACATCAGCAATAGAACCTACGGCGTGATAATTAGCAGATAGTATTAAAAGATTTATAGATCCCATGTCAGTATCTTCATGTTCACTTAATACAAATGGTAATATACTTTTTCCTTTTGAAGTGAATTGAATCACAATTCAAAACATCTCTAAAATCAAGATAACTGTTAACTCTTTCCGTATGATGTTGCGCAGGATATAATACTGGAACAACAGCCCACTGGAACGTTAATTAATATTCACCATTAAATGTAAAATTTCGTGTAATGCCCAACCGCAATTCTTTTCTGTAAACTTTCTAGTAATTTATAATATACATTTTCATTATACCTCTCACGTAAATTGGCCGCAATATCAATGACACAATTTTTTATGGCAAAAGTCTTCAACTCGATAACATAATTTTGAAGTTCAATAAAATTGCAAGCTAAAACAATATTCACCTTTAGCATCGAGTACCTTAACATTAATTTAACCTTTCGTGCAAAATTATTGTATGCATTTTGTAAAAAAATAAGAGGGTCCTCGATGTTTGTTATATTGGCTATAATTCCTGTAACTAACCTACCATTAAAGCATGAATCTAGAGAGTACCAACCTAATTTACGTGTACGTTTTTTAGTGACATTAACAATTCCACTACGTGTTTTCTCTGAAGCGTACTTTAACTGTTCAAGTCTTACAAGATAATACTAAATTGCTTTCAAGCTTAAGCAAATTTTCATTTGCCTCTAAATAAATTTTATTTTGAATTATATCTTGCAATATTATAATATTAGTGTTAATTATACGGATGTGCTTTCTAAATTCATTTTTTTTGTTTTCAACAATGGAATAATACGTCTGGTTAAATTAACAATGTCATTACTACTTGGTATAACCTTACTCATAGTTACCTTCAACAATGCAAAAATATGAAGCACACACTGGCGATTATACAGTAATGGACTTGTAGTAAATATTATAAGTGATATGTAAAAATTAATAATTTCAGTACTTTAGGTTTACAATTAAAATTCTCGCAACGAGCAATATACTGACTGGTATAAAATGGATCTTTATCTGCTTATATAGTCATATAAACCCGAATTCAAGGTCAATATTTCAAACTGTTTATAACTTGTATAAAATTGTAGATCAAAGGATGTTAAGTAATAGTCAAAAGTTTACCAAATAGGTTTTGCACGCTTAGAGTAATTTTTTTATTTGAATGACCTCAAAAGCTATATTTTTGGTTTATGCATATGTATAACATTTGGTATCATATTACTACGTTGCAATAGTATTCACAGACAGACGCATACATTGCACTTTCTACATTATATTTACTGGGGTCGTTTACTGAGAATATCTATTCACCTTACTGATTCCACATGAAATACTTTCCCACGTCTACATAATAGGGTGATTGACATTTGCACCTGTTACTTATGATTGCAGAATACTTTCACACGCTCACCATTTAGATTACATTTGCAATAGTATTCACAGACAGACGCATACATTGCACTTCGTAGCGTTTACTGAAAATATCTATTAACTTAACCTCGCTGACATCATTTATCATGTCTAGATTATGCTTCATCACCTTTGCTTGCAGAGGTCAGTTCATCGTCGTAACCACTTTCACTTTTTACCAATTCTGTTAACGTTAACCGATTTACATGTATTTAGTGTTAAAGTTTTATGCGAATACTCATCCATTATCTAGTAGTAGTAGTAGTCATGATCGCTTCAACTAACTAGAAATCTATATTATCAATGAAGAAAGTTAATATATTACACGACATCTTGTTGCAGCCATGTTTTAGTCACCAGGTCACCACGGCACCGCTCCCGACACCTCCAGTTTGCTCTATCAGAGATAGTGATGTAGAGGATGATGACTTCTCGATTTGAAATACGTTACTTAATTGAGCTCTTATTTACTGATTTATGTATTAACACATTATTAATGTAATGTAGTATCTAGTATCTAGTATTACACCCGCAACAACAATTGTTGTTACACAACAGAACGACTATCACCACAACTTCGGTAAATTCAATATGAAGGGAAAAATATATCCCTGATTCAACGGATGTTTACCAGGAGGACTTTGCAACAGCCCCACCACCACCAATACAGCTTACGCAAGGTCCTTCAACATTGTGCAAATTTAGGGCGAAGAGCGTGAGGTGGTTAAACAATATTCTAGCAGAATATACAAACAGTGAGGTGTCGGGAGTGGGTCGTGTCAAGCAATTAAGTGTTCAGTTAGCTGAGGCTAAGCAATAGTTAAAGATACCCTAAAAACTGAAAACGTGCTGCGTACGTTAGGGGACCTAGAGGCATCGTATTTAAGTTAGTGTGTATAGTGTAGTTTTGTTTTTTAGATTAATTTTTGTAAAATTTATTGTATCAACTTGCGTTATTGGAAATATACATATAATTCATCTCAATTTTTTTGTGTAAACAATGCAGACGTTGCAACTACATAAAATTTACATCTCAAGTTTTTGTGTGAACATTACACACATTCTAAGCTATTTAACGGTTCAATTGTTTCATTTAATAAAAAAATTTTACTTATACGATAAATATAGTTCTCATATAGAAAGTTTGAAGATAAGCCAAAGTACAAACAAGTACTTACGGTAACAAATCATGAAAGTAAAACAGCAACCTTGATGTAAATTATAATTTCATATTCAAAATATGTCTATAAGATCAACTGTCCGTTCACTAGAGGTATTTTCTGTTTATGCTTGTAAATTTATGTATGCTTCCCAAAACATCTAATTTTAAGTGATAAGGTGACTATCTACTATTCACCGTTTGGCATAGTTTGAATTGTCTGTGTGTTTATATTTGTAACATATACAGTGTTCCTTGTATCTAACATTAAAGTTGCCAAGTGTTTGTCGAAAAATTATTTGCATTCAATAATAAGATTTATCTACAAAAAAATTATTTATGTATGGTTAGTCATATGTCGCCCATTTTAGCTAATATATTTATGGATAAGTTAGAAAATAAAATTTTTGAATTAAGTGTTTGTGATAAACTTTTGGTTTAATTATGTTGATAATATTTTAGTGTTTGATAGTTCATAAGATTTCATGATGACTTTTAATTAGCATTACCAATTTACATGCTAACATAAAATTTACACTAGAGAAAGAACAAAAGAACCATTAATTTTTAGATTTAAACATAAAAATTAACATACGGAAGAAGTTTCAGTTCTCCATATTCAGAAAACCTGCACCTACAGGCATAGCAATTCCTAGCGATTAATGCCACCATAAAACACATAAGTCAGTTGCATATAGATCATTAGTACATAGGCGAATGTCAGTACAAACAAATTTATATTTTGGAAAAATATCAGAAAAAGTAGCTTACACAATACAAAAGGACAAGAAGTACAAAGTGACTTTTAAAACTAATATTTTACGTTCATTTAATGCGAAATGTTCAATTAACGACATTTTCAAGTCGGGTATTTATAAATTGAACTGCACAGTGCACATTCGTTAGTTATGTTTATATTGGACAAACACTCAGGAACTTTGCCATTAGATACAAAGAACACATTAAACATTACAAATATAAACACATAGATAAAACAAAATTATTCCAAACACTGAACAGTAAATAATCACACTATGAGATCACAGAACAAAACTAAATTTTTACGTTTTTGTAATCAAAAAGTCATATTAGATGTTCTGGAAGTATTCGAAATTTATAAACATAAACAGAAAGTACTTTTAATGAAAGAACAGGTTGATCCTATTGAATCACCTTTAACAGATATTTTAAATATAGAATTTAATTTATATCAAGTTTGCTGTCAAATTTAATGATTAGAGAAATAAACAATTATATATAAGAAATTGTGGGGTTATATTGTATTTAAAACAATAGTGCTATTATATATGGAATACCAGAGTATAAGGTTAAAGAATATACATTTTACATAGTAATACTTTTCCTAATCTATGCTATAATTAGAGCGTCAATATCGGAAGAGTATTGTATATTCTCAAGAAACGACCAACCTTGTTTCATCGTTAAACAGGTTCCGTTTAAACGTCAATAACTAAGTGCTCGCGAACATAACATCCAAGCATTCATGGTGTAAATAATTTATGTTCTATAGGTAAACCCTATACGCCCAATAAACCGATGAAGGCGTGCTTTGGAACATTCATATATACCACGTTCTTGGCTAGTAGAATGTAAACTTTTTAAAGTCACGTGCTTTTCTGAAAATTCGACATTAAAGTAGATTAGGCAATCATGTTTAAATCAATAAAAAATAAGAATTTTTTTGCACAGAAGAAGTTGTATGCATTTAAGTAGAAGGGGGACACCATCCCCTCCCACGTTTTTTACGTCACAACCCCCACCCACACCCTTATTGTATTGCCGTCACATGTGAGTTGGTATTTTCCACCCCAATGCTTGCTTTTCGGAGGCCTTTTCAACCCTATTTTTACACACCCACGTGTGAGACCGTATTTTTCAACCCTTTCTTTTCAAAGGCCGTTTTTTCAACCCTAATTATTTTTACTCGCTTACGAATAGGACGTGTATTTTCACACCTATTTTTTACATACCCCCGTGTGAGACCTATTTTCCACCCTTATTTTTACTTGCTTACGTGTAGGACGTATTTTTTCACCCCTATTTTTACACATCCACGTGTGAGACCGTATTTTCAACCCTTTTATCATAATTATTTTTTACATACCCTGCGTGTGAGACCGTATTTTCAACTCTTTTATCCTAATCATTTTTTACATACCCAGCGTGTGAGACCGTGTTTTCAACCCTTATTTTTACTTGCTTACGTGTAGGACGTATCTTTCACCCCTATTTTTACACATCCACGTGTGAGACCGTATTTTTAACCCTTTTATCATAATTATTTTTTACATACCCAGCGTGTGAGACCGTATGTTCAACCCTTTTATCCTAATTATTTTTTACATACCCAGCATGTGAGACCGTGTTTTCAACCCTTTCTTTTCGAAGGCCCTTTTCAACCCTAATTATTTTTTACTTGCGCACGTGTATGATGTATTTTTTCTCCCCTATTTTATGATAGCTCACGTGTAGGACGTGTTTTTTCACCCCTATTTTGACAGCTCACGTAAAGGACGCGTATTTTTCTACCCTATGGGTAAACCCTAATTAGTGCCTTTCTGTACTTGCGCACGCGAGGGGCAGATATAGGCATTGGGGCTGGGGGGATGGGGGCTGGTCTAGGGATAAGTCTTAGGGTTGGACCTGGAGTTGGACTTGGACTTGGGTTGGTCTTAGGGTTATTTTTGATGGTATAAAGGTCCTTTTGGCTATATTAAGAACATAGTGCGTGCGTGTGTGCGTACGTGCGAGCGTGCGTACGTGCGAGCGTGCGAGCTTGCGTGCGTACGTGCGGGCGTATGTGCGTACGTGCGTGCGTACGTGCGAGCGTGCGAGCTTGCGTATGTGCAAGCGAGCGAGCTTGCGTGCGTGCGTGCGTTTGTCCGAGCGTGCGAGCATGCGTATGTGCGAGCGAGCGAGCTTGCGTGCGTGCGTGCGAGCGTTCATGCGTGTGTGCTTGCGTGCGTGTTTTCGTTTGATCCTCGTGCTAAAGCCGTGCTTGTCGATTATATGTAATTGTAGGCACTATTGTTTTGGCTAAAAGCTATAATTGGAAACGCTCACCTTGCATATATATTATATATATATATATATATATATATATATATATATATATATATATATATATATATATATATATATATATATATATACATATTTTTTAAATAATAATGACTACTTGTACAGTTTGCCAATTGTGTTTTAAAATAGAAAACGGAAACTTATGAAGTATCAAATGTGACTTGTTTTAAAACTACGTAAATTTCTCATGAAATTATATATTATATATATATATATATATATATATATATATATATATATATATATATATATATATATATATATACTCGTGTCCATAAAGGTGTGATCAAAACTGATAGGACGTATAAGGGGCTCAAAATAACCCTAGTCTTCATTTGAATTTTCTTCATATCTGTCTTCGTTACGTAGTTATCGGCCTTCAAAGTCAGAATTTAAAAATTGAAATTCATTGATAATTTTTAAACCGCTTCTTTCATTACTATGAAATTTAGATACCCTAATTACCTCATAGATAGGCATTTTTTGATACTTAACGGGAATTCATTGTACCATTATTGTACTGAAAATGTCAAAATTAAGTTTCGAAAATACTATTTTATTTAAAACGTAAATTATAAATAAAAACACAATCTGTAAACATTTTGTAAGTGACGTTTCTCTGTTGTTATGGAAATGACAATCATTGTTGATTGTTGACTTAAATCGGTTAATAAAAAATGAAAAAAGTTAAAACCGCCAAAACTGTAGTATAGATATGGAGGTATTTACTAATGAGGAGTGTGCAGACATGTATTTAATGTATGATTTGTCAGAAGGAAATGCTTCTTTAGTAGTTCGACTTTATGCCAATCGCTTTCCTAATACGATGCTCCCAAATCGTAGAACTTTTATAAGACTTCATAGGAATTTACTAGAAACCGGTACTTGATGAGATTAAGCTCTATCACAATTAAATCGCCCTTATTTTACAAAGTACTTCGCAGAATCATTTAAAACCAAGCACCATAATGGAAGGTCTAGGCAAGTGGGAACAGTTCGTGCTGAGGAAAGGGTACTGGAAATAGTGGAAGCAGATCCTACAAAAAGCACTAGACGTATTATTATGGAAACCAATATTTCAAAATCTACAGTTCACAACATCCTGCGAGACCAATTATTATATCCCTATCATCTGCAAAAAGTGTACGCAATGTATGAAACAGATTACCCTCCTCGCGTAGCATTTTTGAGGTGGTTTTTGGAAAAACAGGCACAAACACGTGAATTTATTAGCA
The DNA here is from genome assembly GCA_036346205.1 of Vesta saturnalis. Taxonomy (NCBI): domain Eukaryota; kingdom Metazoa; phylum Arthropoda; class Insecta; order Coleoptera; family Lampyridae; genus Vesta; species Vesta saturnalis. The sequence continues at coordinate 1,321,981 of JARFJB010001946.1, forward strand.
AGGTACTTTTTCCTGATAAAGCCGGATTCACACGGGATAGAATTATTAATTAATTTGTTCCTGTTGATAGCAGAGAAGAACTTTTAGACAGGGTAGTAACAAAATGTGACGTTATTAGAAATGATCCAAACATGCTGTTTCGAGTACAGCAGTATACCTTAAGTAAATTTAGAAAATGTGTAATGAAACGAGGTGCTCATATTGAACAATTTTCTTAGATATTTAATGCAATCCCAGTTATTTTTCGTTGCTTTACTTTTATTGTGTTGTTTATAATAATGTTGAAGACATTAGTTAGCCGCTTTAGTTCAAGTTTGCAATAAGTATACCTAACTCAAAAGTGCAAGTGTTCAGGAGAAGCAGTTTACTATTTCAATATTTTTTCGTTTCGTATGCGGAATGATAGTACATTTTTTTGACTTAATTCGCAATTTACATGGATTCACTAAAATGCATTTTTCTCGAAAAAGGTAAGAGATATCGATTTCGCACAAGACATTGTGTTAACTTAGGATCTTAATTGTGGCTTTACCTGTACAATAAAGGTACAATGAATTCCAGTTAAGTGTCAAAAAATGACTTTCTTTGAGGTAGTTAGGGTGTCTAAATTTCATGGTAATGAAAGAAGCGGTTGAAAACTTATCATTAAGATTAAATTTTTAACTTCTGACTTGGAAGGCCGATAACTCCATAACGAAGACAGATAGGAAAAAAATTCAAATGAAGTCTAGGGTTATTTTGAGCCCCTCTATACGTCTTAGTAGTTTTCACCACACCTTCCTGGACACCCTGTACATATATATATATATATATATATATATATATATATATATATATATATATATATATATAATGCATAATATACAGGGTGTCCGCTAATTAATGGTACACAGCAAAACTGGACATTCCTTGGGTAAAAATATTGCGATTTAGCCAAACTTACCTTAGTCCAAAAGTTGATCATAACCGAGATACAGGGTGTTAAAGTGTTAATTTGCAATTCGTTTTTTCTTAATAATTCATCAACAGGGCGACATAACGGCACAAAATTAGATATGTGGGGGTTTTCGGGGGTGAGAAATTCAAATCCGTTCTTATTTTGGACGCCACTTGTAGAGACCGCCACTTACAGTACATTACATCTATTAAAAATGACCTAATTATGAATTTTCCATCTTTTTTACAAAAAAAAGTTATACCTTGTAAATGTCTCTCCGAGTGACCGTTTTCAAGATATTTGCGTATAAATTATTCAGTACACCGTTTCAAATTCTCACATGTAAAATTTTGCTTGAAGTACCTAGGTTGTGATTAAATCAGATGCAGTAATAAATGCTATAATTATTACAGAAATAACAACAAGAAAACTACAATACAAAAATATTAACATTTAATAAACAAAGAGAGCATTTTTCGACAATAACTGTTCAAAGTGATTACCATTCACTTCAATACATTTGAGAACCCGTCTGCTGAACGACCGTCTTATCCTAAATAATAACTGATCGTTTCGAAACTGTTCGACAGCATTTACAATTTTCTGCCATAATTCTTCTCGATTGTTCACTGTTTCTTTATACACGAGCCATTTCAAATATCCCCAAATATAAAAATCAAGTGGATTGAAATCGGGACTTCGAGGCGGCCAAGGCGTCTGGCTTCCACGACCTATCCAGCGATGAGGAAATTGATCATTTAGATAGTCTTTGACGTCTAGAGAAATGTGCAGGGGCTCCATCTTGCATGAACACCGTGTTTTGTCTTAGTTCTAGGGACAAATCATCAAAATACTCGGGTAACTGAGTTTGCAGAAAATTAAGGTAGATTTCGCCGTTTAAATTAGTAGGTAATTCAAAGGGACCCTAGACATGGTTACCAATAAGGCCGCACCAAACATTAATTTTAAATTCATGATGGAAGTGATGTTCGGCTACTAAATGTGGATTTTCTAAATCCCACGAATGTTTATTCCTAAAGTTAAAAACGCCTCTACGTGTAAAGGTTGCTTCGTCGGTAAATAATATTTTGTCTAAAAACAATGGGTCGGCATTGTGCTGGATACGACAAAAACGAGCGAATGCCAGTCTACCTGGCAAATCAGCTGGTAGTAAATTTTGTACAGGCGTGAAATGAAATGGATACAGTCCCTCTTCAGTAAGAATTTTGTGAACAGTGGACTTACCTAAGCCAGTTCTCGCAGCAAGGTGTCTTGTGCTTAGTTCACTGTTTTCAGCTACACGAATCAGAATTTCATCTTCCTGGTCAGGAGTTATAATCTTAGGGCGTCCTGTAGAATCTCGTTTGGGACGAAACGAGCCTTTTCTCCCAGTCGATCATAGAGATTCTTGAAAATTTTAAAATCTGGCTGTTTCCGTCGTGGATACATTTCCAAATACCTTCGATGCGCCCTACGTCCATTAAATAATTTCTGCGCGTATACACAAATAATATCACGCATTTCTTCATTTGAAAACTCATTATGTCTGGGAATTTTGTACACAGTTATAAAAATAAAAAAAACGTACAAAATATCAACAAACATCCATAAAGTTTGACATTTACAATTATAGCATTTATTATTGCATCTGATTTAATCACAGCTTGCTTCAAGCAACATTTTTATGTGGAATTTGAAAAGGTGAACTGAATAATTTATACGCAAATATCTTGAAAACGGTCACTCGGAGAGACATTTACAAGGTATAACTTTTTTTTGTAAAAAAGATGGAAAATTCATAATCTTTAATATTTAGGCTAATACAGGGAGATACAAAAAAGCTAGGTCATTTTTAATAGATGTAATGTACTGTAAGTGGCGGCCTCTACGAGTGGCGTCCAAAATAAGAACGGATTTGAATTTCTCACCCCCGAAAACCCCCACATATCTAATTTTGTGCCGTTATGTCGCCCTGTTGATGAATTATTAAGAAAAAACGAATTGCAAATTAACACTTTAACACCCTGTATCTCGGTTATGATCAACTTTTGGACTAAGGTCAGTTTGGCTAAATCGCAATATTTTTTTACCCAAGGAATATCCAGTTTTGCTGTTTACTATTAATTAGCGGACGCATTGTATAAAGGGTGAGTCACGACCGACACCACCCAGTTCTACGGCATATAATCGTTAATTTCTAATACAGTGATATTATGTAAGTCAATATGAGCAACAATTAAAAAATATTTTTAAATATACAGGGTGCTCCAAAAAAGTGGCATATCAAAGTTGTTTTTTTTTAAATGACATCCCGTATATTATTGCATTTTCCAATTTTACATAAAAAATAAGTAGCACTTTCATAAAGGTTCCCTATACCTACATATAGAGTGTTTCAGGTTATATCAATATTTCTGAAAATGCAGGGTTGTAGGAAAAATTCAATATCTCCTAATAAAATTAACTCCAATAAATTTACTCTTAGGTTTAAGTAAAATACTGTTCCCTTAGTCTATTTATTGACTGAATAGTAAACACCTCTTCACAGGGTGTTTTTTTTTCAGTTAAATTAGTAGAACCTTTATTCTGAAATATTCGGCTTATTTTAAATGAAACACCCTGTATTTTATGTGCTTATCGTTTAGCTTACTTTATTACCTTTCAACTTCTAGAATGGTTTCCTATACCTAACCTCCAAATTTTCAACTTATTTAATAATTTTTGCAATCTGTCTGTTCCGGTATCATTTGTAGATTGAAATATCTTCCCAAAATGCCTACTTAATGTCTTTTTGCTAATGTAGTAGTATTTTTCTTTACCAATAAGTAGAACGCTTGATACCAATCTTATGTGGACGCTTCCTTTCAAAAGTTTCGCGTATACAGCAATTTTTCAAAATTTTAGCCACGTGGATGGGTAATTTTGAGCTTAGGTTAAAGATGATACTAACCGAATTAACAAAAATTATGATCTGTCCCTCAGGACACAAATTATACTGTCTTACATAATAATTATAGATAAAAACCAATGCCTTTTACAAATAATTTTGCAGAAATTGTTGATTGTGATTTATTGTTGTTGCATTTTGACTTTTCAAAATTTTAAATGTCAGAGTTGATTAATTACAACCCTGATTTAATACAACAAAAATTAGTGTACGCGAAACTTTTGAAAGCAAGGGTATGTGATAGATTTCAGATATTTGTAATTTACATATTAACAAATAATGTTAATGTGGCTAATCTTGTAAGTTTTGTAGTGTGGTGTGGAATTGCCTGTAACGCATTTGTTAATGTTAAAATTCTGACATTGGGCGTGACTTTTGTCATTATGTATTATTTTTTTCCGAGTCTGTTGAAAGTTGTTGAAATAGGTTAAATTTAATAATGGTTTATTCACACCAAGAAAGATTTGATATGATTTTAATCATTTGTGAATGCTATGAAAAATGTTTACTTGCTTTAAGAGAGTACTTAGAAAAATACCCGATAAAAAGGTTTTTGAAAGGTTACTTCAAACATTTCGTGATACAAGATACCCAAAACAACTAAAAGTGACGCCTGTTACAAATGAGTTTTTGGTATTAGGTTCCATTGTTGTCAACCAAAATACTAGTACAAGAGTTATTGTTGCAAGAGAAACAGGAATTAGTCATCCTAGTGTGTGGAAGATCTTAAAGAAACGTAAATACCACCCTTTTCATATTCAAATACATCAAAAGTTATATGGCACAGACTTTCAAAAACGTATTGATTATTCCTTATGGATCCTTGATTAAGTTAGTGATAATGAACATTTTTTTGAAAATGTATTATTTACGGACGAGTCAACATTCCCTAATAATGGATTGGTGAATCGGCACAATTTCTATTATTACGACATCGAAAATAAACATTTATTTAATACTGTTGATCGTCAAAATCGGTGGAGAGTTAATGTGTATGGAGGAATTGTTGGTAATCATGTTATTGGCCCGTATTTTTTCGATGGCAATTTAAATGGTCAAAAATTCCTTGTATTTTTAAAGAGATATCTCTGGGAACTTGTAGAAAGTATTCCTTTAAATATTAGCAAAATATGTGGTTGCAATTAGATGGAGCACCTGCACATTTCTCACGTGCTGTTAGAGAATATTTAAATCGGAAGTTTCCTGATAAGTAGATTGGGAGAAGTGGACCAGTTGCCTGGTCACCTAGATCTCCTGAACTGACATCCATGGATTTCATCTTTTGGGGCTATATCAAAAATTTACTTTCATGCTTTTGAGACGGTCGCCCCTGGCATGTTGAAAAACGTAAGATGTTCGTTGGAAAAAAGAATAACACTGTGTATTCAAGAACATGGACATGATATAATAGATTTCACTTTATTTTTTTAAAATTGAAGCTGTTAGGTTTCACTTGGACGAGCTAAGCATCGGCCGAGCTTTGAAAGGTGAAAATTTGTTGTTACAGTTATCGAGAGTAAAGATAAGTGTATAAAAAATCTATTGCGATTTTTAGTTTAACCTACATAGTGTAGAAATAACTTTATAAACGTTTAAATTAAAGTTACTATGATTAGATTTTGAAAATGTGTTACATTAGCCAAAAATCATTCAAAGTAGCCGTTTTGGGAGGATATTTCAATCTACAAATGATACAGAAACAGACAAATTGCAAAAATTATTAAATAAGTTAAAAATTTGAAGGTTTAGGTATAGGCAACCCTTCTACAAGTTGAAAGGTAATTAAGTAAGCTAAATGATAAGCCGAATATTTCAGAATGAATGTTCTACTAATTTAACTGAAAAAAATGAACTTTCTGTAGAGGTATTTACTATTCAGTCAATAAATAGGATAAGGGAACAGTATTTTACATAAACCTAAAAGTAAATTTGTTGGAGTTAACTTGAAACACTCTGCATGTAGGTATAGCGAACCTTTATGAAAGTGCTACTTATTTTTTATGTAAAATTCGAAAATGCAATAATACAGGAGGTGTGTCATTTAAGAAAACATAACTTTGATAAGCCACTTTTTTGGAGCACCCTGTATATTTGAAAATATTTTTTAAATGTTGGTCATATTGACTTACATAATATCACTGTATTAAAAATTAACGATTACATACCGCTTCGCCTATATGTACTGACCTCCATAAAAATTGCAACACCTAGAATTTATTGAACGATTATACTGAAATGTTCGTCAACGATGTCTTTCATTAGAACAAACAAACGATTAAAATTTGAAAACAATAGAACAAAAACTAAAAATGTGTTTTTCAATCATGAGTTGCTCCGCCACGATTTGTAATGCATTCATTTAGACGGCGTAGCATGCTATAAAGCAATTGTTCTATAGCTGCCTGTGGTATATCAACCCAAGCTTCTTGAATCCGTAATCGGAGATCGTGTAAGTTATCTGGAGGTTGTGGTAAATTACCCAGTCGCCTACCGACCTCATCCCATACATGTTCAATTGGCGACAAATCAGGCTACCGAGCAGGCCATGGGAAGACGGCAATGTTAGCTTCTTCCAAAAAATGTGTTGTAGCCCTTGCCGTATGAGGGCGCGCATTATCCTGTTGGAAAATGGGATTTTCCAGCCCCAGAAGATATGGAAGCGCAACGGGTTCTAGCACATTAGCAATATAACCAGCGGCGTTTAAGTTACCATCAATGAAGAACAAGTGTGATCTGCTACCGTAACATATTGCACCCTATATCAGCACTCCTTGTGTGAGGGCTGTGTTGCGTTCCACAAAAAATGTTGGATTTTTACGTTCTCCACGCATCCATCTGACCCTCCCACAATCATCGTGGGCCCACAAGCAATATCGGGACTCGTCACTAAACACAATTCGATGTCACTCTTGCGCCCAATTCACACTTTGGTTGCTCCATTCTAGCCTGTGTAGACGGTGAAGTGGTGTAAGAGGAAGACATAAAAATGGACGATATGAATGCAGCCCATAAGATCTTATCCGGCGATAAACAGATGACATTGACATTCTGGGTCCTACATCTCTCATCCAACCATTTGCAATCGATCGAGTTGTTGAAAATCTGTCCCTCGTGGCCAAAAGTCTTAAGCGACATTATTCGCGATCTGTAGTCCTGCGGGGACGTCCAGATCCAGGTCGAGGTTCTTGCGCCCCTTCCTTGGACCATTTGGACCAACATCTCAATACCGTTGTAACATTTCGGTTTACACGACGGCCTCTCTCATGCCAATAATAGGGCACGTTCAAAACCAGTTAATTGGGAAGAATGTTGATGTTGACGTACCCTTGGCATTGTTCCCAAGTTCAGAACGAAATGGGAACAAACAATTTGCAAAATTGACAGTTAATTACACACTGGTTTGTTTCTTCAAATTCTTCAAATAAAGGAAAAAAAAAAAAAACTACTAGCTAGATTTTATTCAAATTTTAATCGTTTGTTGTAATGAAACACATCGTTGACGAAAATTTCAATAAAATCGTTCAATGTATATATATATATATATATATATATATATATAATACAAAGGAGAGTCTGTCAAATAAAAAGGCAAAGTAAATGAGCATTAATACATTCTAAAATTATCTAAAACTACCAAAATCGTTACGTTGACATTGGAATTCTACGTGATCCAGTTGACAACGTCATGCTGAATCCAATTCAAACAATAAACAAACAAGTGTGTAACAAACTATAAACAAGGATTAAAAGAATATAAATAAGAGTAAATCATGGTAAGGTTATCAATGTCTTATTATGTAAATTTTTTGTTTTTTATTAATGTGGTATGACTCTAAGAATAATTTTTCTATAGTTTGACTCTATTTCTAGTATTTTGGTTGCTTCAAAATTTGCTATATGAGATGTGGTGTGAAGATGTGTCGAAAGAGCACAACATTTTTTACCAATTTTGGCATCACTACGGTGTTGAGTTAGACGGGAAAGTAACCATTGGCTAGTTGGTTCTATATATGTAAGGTTACATTAACAAGGAATGCTGTATACTATATTACTAAAAAGTAATTTTGGAGTGTTATCTTTTAGTTTAGTGGATAAGTTTCCTGCAGATTTATCATATAAGTTTGCTATGAAAATGTAAGGTTGTTTAAGAATTTTTGTTAAAAGCGGTGTTAACTGGTTAATAAAAGGCAGTTTTCTGTATTTAATAGCAAATTTTTTTCTGGTTTTTGAAAATTGAGCTGATGACTGAAAATAAGTTTATTTAATAATGGTTTAGGATATCCATTATTAATAAATATTTTTATTAATTCTTTTTTATATTTTACTAAAAATTCTAGTTCACTAATTTTATCAATTCTATGTTTTAATGTTAAAATAGTATTAACTTTTTGGTTAAAAGAATTGTTTGAATAAAAATTAATACACCGACCTGAATTTAAAAATAAATAAAATAACGTTCCACTTCGTCCAATCATTTCATTAATTGCTACTCCAACCTATAAATTTGATAAATATCTTTCAGAAATTTTACAAAAAAGTTTTCATCTGGGAAAATATAATATACAAGACACATTCAGTTTTGTAGAACAATTTCGACATTTTTCACTTCCTCCTGATCATATATTAATTTCGTTAGACGTTACCTCGTTATTTACAAACATTCCCTTAGATTTAGTTACTAAAATTATTTCAGACAATTGCCCAAAAAATTCTGAACATTGCTCTTATACAGAGATTTTTGGCATCACTATGGGTAGCCCTATATCCCAAATTCTAGCTCAAATTGTTATGGATTCTCTTTTAGATACGGTAATCCCCACATTACCTTACAATATGGTTTTCTTAGTTAAATATGTAGATATTATGTGTTCATTACCAACAAATATGATTGACATCACAATGGAATCCTTTAACTCATTCAATCCCCACTTAAAATTTACAGTAGAAATAGAACCTGATTGTAAAATTCCAGTTTTAGACACGTTAGTATACGAAAGGGTGATAATTTACTAGGTTTTGATATATATATATATATATATATATATATATATATATATATATATATATATATATATATATATATAGTGTCCGGAAAATGTGGGAAATCTCTCGGATTTCGATAGAAGACAAAAAAATAACATGACAAGTTCCTATACATTTTTTTCCTCCAGACCCTCCTTACGGAGATGTGAGTCCCTAAAGGACGCCGCTGGAAATAAGCTTTTCTTAAATAACTTTTAAAGTACTCCACATAATTTAATAAAAATTCAGTATGATGGCCACTAGTAACGGCCTCTTAAAATAGTATCCTTGAAACCTATTTAGCTTGTGTAGTTTACCAGAGATGGCCTAAGTTAAACACCTTAACGCCTAAATTTTTAACACCCTGTATGATAAATATCTAAAAGAATATTTTTGGGTAGCTTGAACCTTGACCTAAAGAAAAGGTATACTTGTTTAATATCAATAAAATTTACTATTTTCGAGAAAAAAAATAATAAACGAATTTATGTTTCATTTTCGTTTAATTAAAAACTTCATAAGTGGGTTCAACATGGGCTCCGCGAAATCTGATACACTCGCGAGCACGACGAATTGAGGACTGCTGTACCCGCCACAATAACACCGCATTGTTCCTTACCACATCAAAATGAAACGTGATTCTCTATAGAAGCTCCTCCCTAGTATCAACCGGTTTGGAATACACCAAGGTTTTGAGATGTCCCCACAGGTAAAAATCCAAAGGCGTGAGGTCGGGAGATCTAGGAGGCCAGTCCATAGGTCCACATCTACCTATTCAACGGTTTGGATAGACGTTATTTAAGTGTTCTCGCACATCAACGCTAAAATGAGATGTTGCCCCATCGTGCATAAAGTATATGTTTCGGCGGGTTTCAAGAGGTAAATACTCTATTGAATCTTGAAAAGCGATCTGGAGGAACTTCAAATAAAGTTGTCCATTCAATCGCGCCGGCAATACAAATGGTCCAATCAAAAGTTGCAAATGACTCCTGCCCAGATATTAATTGATTGAAACTAATATTGATGATGCGAAACAATAGTTGCATGAGGATTTTAATCAGTCCATACGTGTGAGTTGTGTAAATTCGTGATACAATTTTTGGTAAAATCTGCTTCATCTCTAAAAGAATAGTGCTAATGTAGTTTTCATTATTTCGTTGCTGATCCAATAGCCAGTTTTCGAAATGCATTCTACGAGGAAAATCTTCACGAATCAATTCATGCACTTTTTGCAAACGATATGGGTATAGCAGCCGTTCTTGAAGAACTTCATGAATTATTGTTTTCGGCTTATTAAATTGTGCGACTAATTTGCGAGTGCTCGTTCAAGGAGTGCCATCTACAGCATTCAAAATATTTTCCTCTAAGTCCACCGTACGCACTGTCCTTGTCAAACCAGCATCAGTGCTTTTTTTCTTAAACATTCCTAAAGTAACAAAAAAAGTCAATATTATTACCTTAGTAACCGAAATCACTAACCATTCTCTCTTAGACGTTGATCAAAGCATTGCAAGAGGCAAGACCATGCATGAGATGCATATCTGCATATTCAATAAAAGTGAATTCCATATTTTGAATAAGTTTACAATTCAAATCACCACGAAATCCAAAATCAGTAAATTTAAAGTAAATTAATGTCGATCAATGTATCAGCGACGTGACAAATGTCAAGTTCTAAAAGGCAGGTTATTTATTTATTTCGTATCATAGGAATGTTTGACATATGTTTTTTTGAGTGAAGCTAAATAAAACAGGAAATAAAATTATACCTCGTGGGTAAATAAAACTCACTTAAGTTTGCAACATTTTTTAAATAATTAATATGTTTAATTTGGTTTTCTTAATTTATTATTAAAAAAGAGTTTTCTCGTAAAAATTCGAAAAAACACTGGCTTAATTTTTTTTAATAATTTATTATTTATGAAACATTAATTCGTTTATTTTTTTTTTCTCGAAAATTGTCCATTGTATCGATATTACACAAGTATACCTTTTTTTTAGGTTAAGGTTTAAGCTACACAAAAATATTCTTTTAGATCTTTATCATACAGGGTGTTAAAAATTTAGGCGTTAAGGTGAATATCTAAGTCCATCCCTGGTAAACTAAACAAGCTAAATACGTTTCAAGGATACTATTTTAAGAGGCCCTTACTAGTGGCCATCATAATGAATTTTTATTAAAGTATATCAAGTACTTTAAAAGTTATTCATGAAAAACTTATTTCCAGCGGCGTCATTTAGAGGTTCACATCTCCTTAGGGAGGGTCTGGAAGAAAAAAATTTATAGGAACTTGTCATGTTGTTTTTTCGTCTTCTATCTAAATCCGAGAGATTTCCCACATTTTTTGAACACCCTATATACATTGATTTATTGAATGGCATTACTCTGGCAACTCACTTGGAAATATCAGAGATTTGGCTAGTTATCAAAACCGGCAAATTCCAAGTGCAGAAACAATTTCAAAATTATCAACTTATTCAAAACGTTAATAAGCCATGCAATTGTCAAGATATTAAACCTCTGGGGCAAAATGACATAGATTTGGATGTGTTACTTAATGTTGTTGAAGATAAGAATAAAAGTGTGAGACAAATTGGGTGCAGTTTAGGAATATCTCACAGTACGGTCCATCGAATTTTGAAGCGACAAACTCCAGTGTTCAAGTTTTTCAAGTATAGCTTGCAGCAGGAAATTTTTGATGAAGATAAACTCATGAGAATGGAGTTCTGCGAAAGATTAGTAGAGTTATCAAACATGGATAGTAACTTTCTAAGTCGTATTTTATTCACCGACGAATGTTCTTTTTCAACTCATGGTATTCATAACCGCCAAAATTTTCGTTACTGGAATACTGAAAATTTGCATTTATCAATAAAGAGTAGAAGTCAATATCGCAACACAATTAATATATGGATTGGCATACTGGGCCATGGATTAATAGGTCCTTTCTTTATTGATGGTACGTTGACTGGAAAGCGTTATCTTCAGCTGCTTCAAGAAGAAATTGGCCCAGCGCTGTTAGACTTGAACCTGGAGGAAGACATCTGGTACCAGCACGATGGGTGTCCAGCACACAATAGTGTAATCGTAGGTAAGTTTCTAGACTTCACGTTTCCCGGCTGTTGGATAGGTCGAGGTGGTACCATAAACTGGCCAGCACGCTCCCCTGATTTGGCTCCCTGTGACTTTTTCCTCTGGGGTTATTTAAAAAACAAATTATACAACAGTGAAAACTCGTTTAACAGTCTGATTGACTTAAAAGAAGCAATCTTAGCAAACAGCCACGAAGTCTCCCAGTACATGCTCGCAAACGTTCGCGAGAGTTCTATGATCGACTTGGATATTGTTTAGCTGCAAACGGAGATTTATTTGAACACTTGATCAAATAGTAGAAATGATGATTTTTTGTTATTTATTTTTTAATTTTCATAATTAATTTGTTTATTTAGAATATCATCTTCTTGTTTATAACAGACTTATTTTATTTGTGCTCCTTATTGTATTTATCCTGACACTTACATGGCTTATGAACGTTACCGGTTACGAAAAAGCTCTTAAGTTTTTCCTAATTTTCTCGAAAACGGATGAACCAAATGTAAATGCAATTGTAACATAAGAAGCAGCCTTTTTTCCTTAAGAAGTTTTACATTTGACATTTTACTGTAATTTTTTTTTTTTTATGATTGTGGACCTGAACAGGCTAAATAAGGCCTATCGTGCTAAAGCACTCAGGAACACTTAGGAGGATGGATAGAGGGACAATGAATTGCCAATAGATGCCTATGAACAGCTACATTAAATTTTCTCATATCATAAGTGAGAGGAAAACAGGAACTAGGGAGATCATTTCAGAGTTTAGAAGCCGTGTAGAAAAATGTGGATTGCGCCCGTTTGGTACGATAAGTGGAGATCTGTACTGCATACTGATGATGTGACTGAGCAAACCGAGTGTTTCTCGCAAAGATAGCCGGAGATGGTATCGAAGAATGTAATTCACCAGCACAACAGCCGTTGTAATAACGATAATACAAAGAAAGAACTGAAACCATCCTTCTATGCTCAAGGGACTGTATGTGAGAAGTTAAGGACGGGTCATTTATAAGCCTAATCGCTCTCTTTTGAATACGATCAACGATATCGAGAGCGTATTGGGGAGCACTAACCCAAAGGTGAGAATTATATTCCAGATGAGGCCGAATTTGGGCCTTATACAGCAGAAGGAATTGTCGAGAGGTAAAGTACTGCTTAGATCTGTACAAAAAGCCTATTTTACGAGCAGCTGTTTTGGTAGCTGACAGAAGATGGTCAACCCATGAGAGATTTGAAGATACAGTCATACCCAACAGAGTAATAGAGTCTGAAAACTTAAGAACTGAGCCATTCATACTTACAACAGGAAATGATCGATCTTTTTTGGCGGACATCAGGCAACACTGAGTTTTGTTAGCATTAAATTTAACTAGATTATTGCTTCCCCATTCGAGAATACGTTGAAGGTCTTTGTTGATTGAATTTGCCATTTCAGCTTTAATTTCTTGATTTGACATAGAAAGTGGATTATCACTATGAGTAGACTGAGATGAACTACAGTGAAGAATGCTATCGTCAGCAAAGCAATGGATGGGGTTAGTTGTTGAAGAAAAAAGGTCGTTTATGTACAGCAGAAAAAGTGTAGGCGCTATAACGGATCCCTGTGGTACGCCCGCGTTAATGCTAACTTCTTTTGAAAAAAAGCCATCAACTACGACACGTATTCGTCTTTTATCAAGGAAACTAGAAACCCAGTTGATGAGCGTATCATTTAACCCAAACGAGGTGAGTTTGGCAAGTGAACACTTATGCCAAACTTGGTCAAATGCCTTTGAGATATCTAAAGCGACTACAACTGTTTCACCGGACTGCTCTACTGTATTGTTCCAAACTTGGGTCACATATGAAAGAAGATCGCCTGTTGAACGACTTTGCCTAAACCCATATTGGTGGTCACTAAGGAGTTTGTTAGTTTCAAGGAACGTGAGCAGTTGCTGATTGATGGCTTTTTCCATGATTTTAGACAAAATGGAAGTGATGGCAATTGGTCTGTAATTTGAGGGATCGGTCTGATCACCTTTTTTGGGAATAGGTTGAACATTTGCTAACTTCCATGATGAAGGGAATTCCCCAGAAGGTATAGAGATCGTATAGAGCTTAGATAGGACTGGTACTAGTTCGGGGAACATTTTTTAAGACAATAGCTGGGATACCGTCTGGGCCAGTCGCCTTATTGAGATCAAGCCTACTGATGATCGATTCCAAGAGCTTGTACCGAAAATGAATTGGTTTCATAACGTATGAAGAAGAGTTGACTAGGGGCACATCTTTTCCAGAATCATTGAGACACGAGTTTGATGCAAACAAATCCACAAAAACGTTGGCTTTGTCTACAGAATCAGCAACTACCGATCCGTCAATAGACGTCAGGGGGGGAAATGAAGATGTTCGAAAGTTTTTACTAATGGCTTTTGCTAAAGACCAAAATTTACGACTGCCTAAAGGAGATGTAGCTAGTTCATTGCATTTTCGTTGTTCGAACAACTTTTTAGTTTTAGTGATGACACTTTTGCAGATATTTCTAGCACCAACGTATTCTACATGACTGTCAACCGATTTATTAGATTTCCATTTAATGTAACATTTATTTTTTAAAGATATTGCATCAGAACAAGCCTTATTGAACCAGGGTTTGGAACGTGAATGACCTACACGGTACTGAAAGAGCGATGTCCGAAGAAGAGGACGACTTAAAACAATATTCACGCCATGGAAAGGTTGCAAAGAAATCCCGTAAATCACTCCATCGAGCTGACTTAAAACACCACAAGGTTCTATCGGTTTTGCGAACAACAGTGGAATTAGGTGCAGTAGAAATGATTTTTATTAGACAATGGTCGGAAAGACCTAAAGGCGAAAGAACGGAAGTTTTATAAACAAGAGGGTTTGATGTAAGAAAGAGATCTAGAAGATGTGGAGTATGGTTAGGGTTATCAGGGATTCTTGTGGGTTCAGAAATCATTTGTGTGAGATCACATGAAATAGCAAATGTTTCTGCACTATGACCAGCGGGATTTGTAGTAGATGAAAATTGAAGCCAATTAGAGTTATGAACATTGAAATCGCCTACAAATGAGATATCGCAAGATGGAAACTGAGACAGGAGATAGTCAACTTTCAAACTAAGGTAATCGAAGAAGTCTTGAAAGTTGCTGTCATTAGGAGACCTATAAATGCAACAGTAGAATTTCACAAAATTAGGACCAGAATGTTTAAACCAAATCACGTCAAAATTTTTATTTTCTAAAATAATTAGGGGAGCCAATATTTACAATAGTTGATTTTAACATTGGAATTCCCTATGTCCAGAAATTCAAGAGACACAGTATATATATGTATATATGTATATATATATATATATATATATATATATATATATATATATATATATATATATATATTCAGGTCGGTTTTAATATTAAAACATAGAATTGAAAAAATAGTGAACCAGAATTTTTAGTCAAAAATAAAAAAGAATTAATAAAGATGTTTCGTGATAATGGATATCCTAAACCATTATTAAATAAACTTATTTTCAGTCGTCAGCTCAATTTTCAAAAACCAGAAAAAATGTAGAGATTAAATACGGAAGACTGCCTTTTATTAACCAGTCAACACCACTTTTAACAAAGATTCTTAAACAACCTTATGTTTCTATAGCAAACGCATATTATAAATCTATATGAAACTTATTCACCAAACTAAAAGATAAAACTTCAAAATTACTTTTTAGTAATATAGTATACAGTATTCCATGCCAATGTAATCTTACATATACAGGACAAACTAGCCAACGGTTACTTTCCCGTCTAACTCAACCCCGTAGTGATGCCAAAATTGGTAAAAAGTTTTGTGCTCTATCGACTCATCTTCACACCACATCTCATACTGCAAATTTTTAAGAAACCAAAGTACTAGAAATAGAGTCAAACCATAAAAAAAGGTTATTCTTAGAGTCATGCCACGTTAATAAAAAACAATAAATGTACATAATAAACAAGACGTTGATAACCTTACCATGATTTACTTTTATTTATATTCATTTAATCCACAATGAAATCTAGTTAACAATATATTTGCAGTGGACCTGTGATTGTAATTTTTTGTTAACTTAACATGTGTGGTAATTAATAAGACATTTCCTTGTTTATAGTTTGTTGCACACTTGTTTGTTTATTGTTTGAATTGGAGTGGGTACGACGTTGTCAACTGAATAACGTAGAATACCAATGTCTACGTAACGATTTTGGTAGTTTTAGATAATTTTAGAATTTATTAATGTTGATTTAGTTTGCCTTTGTATTTGACAGACTCTTTGTATTATTAATTGTAGTTGACGTTTAATCAAGTTGTTCTGTAAGTAGCAATACTTTATTAATGTTTGTAATTTTCTTATTTCATATTTTAACTTTTTGAAAATGATTTTAAATAAATCGAAACGTAGAAGTGTTATCAGCAAATGATTTATTTTTAACTACATGTTCGAACGACTGTATCCCAAAATAACTCCCAACTTGTTATTCTAAGATTTTCCGTTCGTTTATAAGAAAATATTGTATATATGTATATATATATATATATATATATATATATATATATATATATATATATATATATATACATATTAGAGGTATTTCCAGCAAGCAGCATTTATGTCAATATGTTAACGTTTTAAATATTTATATATATTTATAGCATTAAATACACACAAAGATATACAATACGCAACTAATTTTATACAAATAGCACCTACTAAAATGTAGATAAAACACAAATAGTATTTTTGTAGTACCACGTACCACTATCACCTATAACTGAATTTGACTCAGCTATTATAAATTTATAGGGTTATAAAAATATTTAAACTGATTTCCATTGTACTAAAATCCTTTGGGAATCTGGAGCAAGACCAAATGGTTTAGTATTATCACTTGCCACATATTGATTCACTTGATAGTCTAAATACGTTTTGTATGTATAGATATTTGAACATAACTGTTGTGTTAAAGGGCTTGTATTCGTTGTAAATATACCAGCAAAATTTCTATTTCTTGCTATTCGTATTATTTCTTCCTCCATAAATTGAATAACGGCTACGTTTTCCTTTGGTATTAACGTTGAATTAGTTGCCATCATAAAGGAATGGAGAAGTTTTCCCTTTCCAGGAGGTAATTCCCCATCACGAACCGGTCCCTCAACAAATTCCAAAAATTCAAAAATAATTGACAACTTTGAGTTGATTTCCACTTCTGGTTCATCTCTGGCGTCAAAACTTAAAGCAACACCTACTGATTTACCCGATTCCGTTTTAACAATAAAGCTAAATTCCTTTTCTAATAAAGAACTCCAAATTTTGTCCAATAAATCTGTATAGTCTATTTCTGATATCTCAGTCAGAATCCATTGCTCTAAATCGGCCTTTTGGTAAAAGCTGCTTGTGATCATTCTGTAAGTGGTATGATTATTAGGACTTTGTATAAAACGCAATACAATTCTTACTCTATTGTATCCTTTTTGTGCTCATCTCGAAGTGTTTCAGCTGTATAACAAGGCGGTTGTGTAATTAAAGCTGTAAAGTTTTGTTTATCGGGTGACATTCTATCCAAGATTTCGCCTAAGTCTACTGCAGCAATGAAATCGCCAATACCTGCAATTAATTTAATGGTTAGAAATATTCTTAGGTCATTTACATTACACTTACTAATCTGGTAGCCTTTTTCATTTAAGCAGGTTATTGTAAAAATAGAGTTTAATGAATTACCACCAATTTCATAAAAGTTAGCGTCAATGCAAATGGAGCTTCGGGCTGATTTGTGTAATACAGTTGCAACAGTTTCAAAAAGGACTTTTGCTGCAGACATTTGACCTGCGGTAACTCCTGAGTAATCAATATCAACTTGGAAATTTGGGCTATCTAAAAATTACATGTACTGTAGAACAGTAATTAAGGGCTTACCAATTCAATTACCATTGTTGTTGCTGTCCGAATTTTCATACAACTTCAATAAAGACTGTCGATCAGT
>JARFJB010001946.1:1347500-1350000 GCA_036346205.1 Vesta saturnalis
ATTTTGACGAATGGTGTCACGTGGGTGAGATTGTGTTTTTTTTATTGCGTTGAAAGGAAATATTTTCGTTTTGAGAATTAAATTTGTTATCATAAAGAGTTTTATGAAACACAATTACGTAGTTTCGCCGTTGAAATTAATTTTTCTTGTCGTGCTGATGTCGTAAGATTCGCATGCGTTGAGAAATTCTTGGTATAGGGGGTTTATTTGACTAATAGGGCTTATTATGTACAAACAGGATACCGCGTATTCAGTTCTAGCGGTCGGAGTGTTTTTGCGTCACACGTGGGTTTGAAATGTTTGTTTCTCAAAGAATTGTTTATTTATCATTCACAGAATGGTAAAATATTAAAGGAATTCATCTATACCGGGGAGTTTGTTTTGCGTGATTTTCGTCGATTTGCTCTGATGTTCACGTTTCTAATTTTGAAGCAAAATAAAGTGTTGGGTTTCAGTGATTGAATTTTGTCTTTATAAAAGCCAAAAACGTTGCACAAATAAATTAATGTTTGTGGATATAAATTCAGGTGAAGCAGTTATTAAATAACATGGCCTTGGTTTAAATATTTTGGGAATGTAAGTTAAAAGAATCAGCTAATTGAAATTGACGTTAGAAAAATCCTATAAGCTTAAGAGGGGCTGTGAACCAGGGCGGAAACATTTAATCTGAAAATTTTGGGCGAATGAAGCTAATTACTCTTTGTTTCCTTTTTGTGATTTCAATAAAGTTGTATTTCTGTACTCGATTAAGCAGATTAACACACTTTCTGTTATTTCGTACCGTAGAAGCGCCCTTCAGGCTATTCATATAATTACACCGAAGCGTATTAAATTGTCTCTTGTAATATTTCATATTGTGTGCTATTTTTTAATTTTTATTATTTTATACTAATATTTTACATCTCCAAAATTTGTCAAATTTATGTTTTCTACGTTGTCATTATACCGAAAAGGTGGTAATTAAAATTAAGGTATAAAGTTATTTGATCTTAGGAATTTTGAATCTTGCAAGCTTCGTTCAGCCGTTTACATCTAATATTTAAGATTTTACGTAAGGAAGGGCACGCTTTACTTCCTTTCGGAGGTAAACGCATTTTCCTGTGACTACAACACTTGTACAACTGCAAGCATACTAATTGTTATTGTCTGTAAGATTACTTGTTACACAGTTTGCAAATCATTTAATTCCAATAAAAATTATATTTTTTACTGAAGTATTTATCTAACAAAATGTGGAATAAGGTGCTTAGAAAATTTATTATAACAATTAAATGAAAATTACCAATGACAAGTGATAGTTTGATAATTAAATAGGAAAACAATTTGCTACTCAATAACTACTTGATTTTTTAAATGTCAGTTTATCTTAATATAAATAAATCATATATATTCATGTCCCAAAAAAATTAAATTATAAACTCAAATAACCAAAACTTCCGTGAAATTCTTCATTCCAGCATTGTAGTTCACCTTGGTGCGTCGCGCCTCGGTAAACTATTAAGCCCTCGGCTGTAATGAAGCTATTTCACGAAGGTTTATAATATACTATAACATACTGCTTTTGTTGTAAATGTAGTGGTGTACCTCTTTCAAATTTAATCAATCCTCCTTTTATCCAACTTAACAAACAGTAGGTAATATAAAATTAATAAATGCAGACCAACTCCAGAATTAACTGCTACATCAAAGATTTTTGGAAAGGGTAATGAAGGTTAATAATAACAGTGTGGTGTTTCCAGAAAAGAATCTTAGGTAACGTGAAAATGACTATCGTCTTGTACTTTGAAGTAACAAATGCAATGGATTTGAAAAAGAGTAATACCTTAATAACAAAAATTACCAAATTGTAAATTCAACGCAAAATCGATTATCAAAAATGATTATACTATCTATCCTAGGCCTTAAATATAATACGCTCAGCATAATATATCTAAGCAAAAATGGGGATTTTCAACATTAGCAATCATTAGTGTTATACATAATATAAGTGTTCATATTTATTTTCTAGTATATTCAAATATCTCACTACAGAAATAAACTAAGTGTTCCTTACACTATTCTGCGTGCTTCGAAAGGGGTACTTAGAATCAGCCAGTCATGACTGACAAGTTGAGAATGCTCTTCTAGCATTTCCAGATCGAACAAAATTGCACTGTCAATAATACTCAATATTCTTGTTTAAAAAAGACACGTAGAGTTCCCAAGCAGCCAATCGCCCAAGTACTGAGTCAGATTTGCAATATTCCTTAACAAAAAAAGCTACACACCCATACACACGCACATAAACGCACGCACACGCATAATGGTACATACACACGCACGCAGGCACACACACGCATACAAACACACGCGCACACATAAACACATGCAATGCACACGCGCACGCGCACGCATTCACGCACACGCGCAAACGCGTAAACGCGAACACATATAAACACACACATGTACACACACACACACACTCACACACACTCACACACACACACACACACACACACAC
>JARFJB010001946.1:1352500-1480000 GCA_036346205.1 Vesta saturnalis
TTGCGCTTGCTTGCTTGTGCTTGCGCTTGCGCTTGCGCTGTGCTTGTGCTTGCGCTTGCGCTTGCGCTTGCGCTTGGCTTGTGCTTGCGCTTGCGCTTGCGCTTGTGCTGTCTTGCGCTTGTGCTTGCGTCTTGTGCTTGTGCTTGTGCTTGTGCTTCGTGCTTGTGCTTGTGCTTGTGCTTGTGCTTGCTGCTGTCTTGTGCTTGTGCTTGTGCTTGTGCTTGTGCTTGTGCTTGTGCTTGTGCTTGTGCTTGTGCTTGTGCTTGTGCTTGTGCTTGTGCTTGTGCTTGTGCTTGTGCTTGTGCTTGTGCTTGTGCCTGTGCTTGTGCTTGTGCTTGTGCTTGTGCTTATGCTTGTGCTTGTGCTTTGTAAAACCAACTTTCATAGGAGCCAATTTAGAATGTCTTAATCGCGTTATAGTGTTGTCAATTGTGGATGATTGTAAAATTTCTGTTTTTAAATACATTATAATGTATATTATACGCTATTCAAATAGAGAATTAAAATGCAGATTCAACTATATACGCCAATGAGTTTGGCAAAGCTGGTGATTCTAGCCTGGCATCTGGTGTTTGTTTTTGTTATATTACGAGCAAGGTTGGCTAAAGCAATACTCTGGACTTGTTTTTGTTTTTGTACTAAATCATATAGGATTGGAAGAATCTACTTTCAAATCAACACCTTAGACTTGTACCTTGTTTTTGTTTTTGTATTAAATTCATAAATAATCATTGGCAAATGAGTATGGTATCTGTAAAGAAGAGAATTTTTTCTGTATGTAAATAACACATGTTTTTAGTCCATTGCTATTAAGTCATGGAGTATTGACTTAACAGACGTTAGTCAACTATCAAATGGTTTACAGGAGCAACAGACCGAGAGTGTAGCTTCTATCTGTCATCCGGTCAACGTAACAACCTATCTGAAGGTTTTTGTTGCCGATAAGAAAGTTTGCGACCCTTGGGTATAACAACTATCAATATCAAGCTAACAAAAACTAGCGGCCATCATAGTGCAGCACGAGTCATGAGACAGTTCATGGTATTGGAGGAGACCAATTAGCAGCTCTCAAATCAAACACAATATCATAAAAGTTTTGCGTTTATCGTAAAAGAATATTCATATCCAAATTAAGAAATCAACCAAGAGACGGATATAAAAAAAACTTCAAGTGGAAATGGTAAAGGTAAAAAAAATTTTACGTTTCCAGTTTAATTAGTTAATGCTCAAAATGAAGGAAGAACTGCAGATGCAACGAAGCGTTAGTAGTTGAAAAATGTTACAGTCAAGTCTGGCATACAACACGAGAAAATAGATATCCAGGATATCCAGACGTGTGTGATAAGTTATTCACACAAAAATTATGAGAATCTACGCGACCAGGAAAGTATACGATCACATACAAGAAATAGTGGAATAAATAAGCTGTAGACAAGAATGGGCGTACTGTACAGAAGATAAGTAAGATACTAACCAGTGTAAGGGTTGGGGTCGGGAAAAAGGAAAGAAAACGGTACAAGGAACGAGATCAAAAATCCTGACACGGCGTTCAGCTCAAATCTAACTGGCGAAAATCAGTCTGCTGAAGAAGTCAAATTAAAAAATCTATTTGAAGATTTTGAAAAAAATATGAAGTTACAAAAAATAATGTAGGTCAGCCAGCTTCATGTTTACCTGAAATATAAGAGTATAAAATCAAGAAAGACCTAAGATCGCATGAAACGTGTTAAAGAGCTGTAGGGCACGATCTAAATAATTTATTAAAATAAACAATATTAAAGAAGAAGTGAAGACAACAGACATGTCATTAAGAAAGCATTGAGTTAGAAAGGTAGAAGCAAAGGTAATTTATGCAGTATATCAGCTTCAGAAATGTGTTCCATTGGCAGAAATCACAAAATTACCTGTGATTATAACGATCACGACAATTTTAATAGAGATTGTAAAATTATAATAGTGATTATTATACAATTAAGTGTTTGTATGTTCAAGCTACATGCAAAATGATAGCAAATGTGATTTGTATGAAAATAAAACTAGTTCACGTTCGGAAAGTACAGCTTTAAATTGATTAAATTAAAGCAACACAATTTATGTAAATCATTAAAGTAAGATTGCTCACTACTCCTCCCATTCTGTAATCGTAGAAAAACACCTATCAGGAAGTTAATGTAACATTTATTACACTAGGTGAATATATAAAAGATAACAATTGCATAAATAAATAAGCATTTGTAAATAATCAGTAATGAAAATGTAAACTTTCCAATTTTTATTCTTGAAAGAAATAGGTATTTGGGTTAAAATAGTGCATACGTATTTATATTTTTTATAATATTGTTACGTGTTCACAAAATCAATGTCAACAAATTATAATAAATTATATTTTGTTGACATTGATGTTTGTAATCACTTCATTAGTTTTTACCGAGAACGATAGTTGTCATTATTATTGTAATGTTTAAGTACTGTAAAAAATATAACCCAATTTCAACCCAAAAAACGTATTTGAATCAGTAGTATAATTGTAAAAATTAGGTCCTTACAATATCTGACCTTTACCCTACAATTGTCAGTATAAACTATAAGAGTAGGTGTAATCTCTATATCATACCTAACAATATGCGTGTGCGTGTAATATAGTCAAATTAGACAAAAGTTCGATACAGATGCAATTTGGTACAGACTTCGAATCGTCATTTGAAATGAAATGTGGAGAGCCCCCGTCGATTGGTTATCTAAATATTTTATTAAGGGTCAAAGGTCAGCAAAAGGCTTCTATTATAAATATCTCTTAAATGGTCATTTATATCGTAAAAAGAGCAGATTAAACAATTTCCTACAAAAATGGTCCTTATACTTTACTTTCTACAAATCGTTCCTGAGACATCACGATTCCATTTGTAATGAAGCGAACTTCTAACATTATTAAAAATGTGTTATAATCTCGATTTAAGAAATACTTTTTTCTGTTTCGGGATTAGAATGCACAATTCTCGTACGCATTTTGATGTTGGAATGAACTCAATTCTTAAACGATTTTTAGTATTTTTTTCAAGAGTTTAGGTTTGATGATTATTTTACAACCAGATTCTTTAAATTGTCAGTAATTAATAAATAAGATGAAATAAACCCGAAGTAGATAAAATAGTATGAAATATTCGTCGCAGAAGGCCTTCCTTCTAAGCACTGGCTAATTCGAGCCTTGGACGCTCGCGGCTCAGGTTCTAATCTTGAACTCGTGGTAGAATAGTTGGCCTTCTAAAACTTATGATTTAATATAGTATTCTCTGTTTCGGGATTAAACTGCATAATTCTCACACGTATTTTATGTTACAATGTGCTCAGTTCTTAAATGCTTTTTAGTGATGTTTTTTCAAGAGTTTGCGTTATAACACATTATTAGGAAATTAAATATGTAAGTATATAGTTTATTAGTTGTTACGGAAACTATCAAATCAACTCACTATTGCCAACCTAATTATTTTACAACCAGATTTTTTAAGTCGTCAGTGATTAATAGATCAGATGAAATAAGCCCGAAACAGAGAAAATAGTATAAAACGTATGTTGTAGAAGGCGTTCTAAACACTCGTTCAGTCATACCCTCGCCTCTTCGTGGCTCGGGTTCAAATCTTGAACTCGTCTTAGAATAATTGGCCTTCATTAACTTATATTAATATACCAGGTGAATAAGTTTTTTCCGTTTCTTTTTTTTGGTAAAAAACTCGTAATTTTCAAGGGAAATTAATTTTTTTTATTCAACATATTGCCCATCGGCTTCTACCCATTTCGCCCATCATTCAGGTAATTTATGAATACCATGCCAGAAAAACTACTTGTCTTTTACGGCAAACCATTCGTCGAGACAATTTCCAACTTCCTCGAAACTGCTGAAGTGCTGCTCTGCGAGCGAGATCCCCATTGATGAGAATAGGTGATACTCAGATGGCGCCAGGTCTGGGGGGTGCGGAAGGATGTCCCATCCAGGCGATTTCAAGGTGTCTTTCACTGGTTTTGCTGTGTGAGACGGCGCATTGCCGTGCAACAAAGTTACTTTTCCACGTCTTCTGGCCCATTCCGGTCGTCTTTCGATCAATACGTGAATTAAATTCATCATTTCTTGACGATAGTGTTGTGCATTAACAGTTTCGCCAGGCTTCAAGAGTTCATAATACACAGTACAGCTCTGGTCCCACGAGACGCATAGCATGGTCTTCTTGTCGAAGCGATTTAGCCTTGGCGTTGAAGGACCGGCTTCGCTAGATGAAAAATGATTTGCTTTCGTGCCGTTGAAGCAGCATTTCACAAGTGACTTTGCGATTTTCCATTTCACGTTCATTCAATTCGTGTGGAACCCATTTACCGATTGAACATCCCCATTGTTAGTAAACGTCTGCTGATCGTTTCTTGTTACACATTTAATGCTTTTGCCAATTTCTGTTGAGTTTGAGTTGGGTCATCATCGAATAACTCCTGCAATTGTTCGTCTTCGCACTTTTGTGGTCTATCAGAACGCTCAGTGCCTTTCACATTGAAATCACCACTTTTAAATTGCCGAAACTATGTCTCACATGTCTTAATCGAAGGAGCGTGTTCACTTGTGTGTGTCTGTAGTTTAATGTCACACGAACAAAATGACGTATGTGTCAAATTAATACGCTGCGTACTTTCGCTGGCGCCATCTCTTAGTTAAACTGGAAAAAAACTTATCTATACACCTAAGTACTATTAATAACCACGAATGACGAATATCGTGTAAAACTAAAAGTACTTATTTTAATCTTACGTCGTTTGTGTCCTTTTAACGACCGATCTATACGTCATACAATAGAGTAACAGACCGATGTTCCTAAATGTTATGCGGGAAAAGACATTATCTTTAGGAACATACATGTTTATTTTGTAGTATAAATACATATATCTACTTATAGCGTGCACTCCAGTTAAACGAGCCACCCTGAATAGATCACTTTAGATTGGTACTGTAAAAAAATCGTCACACTTCAATTTTGTGTGTCAACCACCCCCTCGTCATGCCATCTTATGTCAGAAATAAATAATTTAAAATTTTTATTTATAATTCCAAACAAGATGGTAAAATTAAATAAAAAATGACTTTATGAAATGCTCAAACTGATAACCATTGAATGACGCTAAACGATAAAAGAAATAATAATTTAATATAGATAATTTTTTCTGCATAAAAAAAAACGGTTGTAAATTGTTGCTGCTAAATAAACAAGTTTTTTAACTTTTTGTCAAAATTATTGTAAAATACTGATTATCAGCTGCATTTTATTATTGTGTCACCTTTTGCCCTGTTTGAACTCGAGTTATTACTTCGTCCTGTCTTTTTTTGTATTAAAAATGGTCTTTACACTTCAAGAGCGGATTGAAACGGTTGGTTTGTATTTCCAAAATGGAAAGTAAACTAGAGCCGCTCTTCGTGTTTTCAGTGAGAATCATCCAGGTAGAAATGTGAGATATAACTATGTTTTGGAATTCACGAAAACATGTAATGTTAATAACAGAAAAAATTAACGTTCAATAATAGTCAATAACGAGGGCATTAATGTTACAGCTCTCGGCTACGTGCCTTGACGAAAAATGCACAGCCTTTCACTCGTAAGAATCAGAAATGAGTTGT
Organism: Vesta saturnalis; assembly: GCA_036346205.1. Taxonomy (NCBI): domain Eukaryota; kingdom Metazoa; phylum Arthropoda; class Insecta; order Coleoptera; family Lampyridae; genus Vesta; species Vesta saturnalis. The sequence goes on from JARFJB010001946.1 coordinate 1,358,151, forward strand.
ACAAATGCTTTCAGAACCCTTCATTGACAAAAATTCCACCCACAAGCATTAAAAACATCAGTTAAGTCCTCTATTGCAAAATGAGGTAGCTTCTCAACTTCCTTCGTCATTATATAGTACTAGTGCGGCAGATCATCGATAATAACTTTCCAGGTCGGTGAATTGATAGGAGAGGTCCTATAGATTGGCCACCTAGATCCCCAGATTTAACTCAAAATGACTTTTTTTTAATTGGGATGGCTAAAATCTATAGTTTATACGCGCATAATTTCCAGGAGGACATTATTAGGTGCTGTAACTCTGATATTCTCCAGAATGTAAGGACGGAAACAGAAGCTTGTTTACACCATTGAATGCGAGCTAATGGTGCTCAGTTTAAATTTTTCTGTTTAATCTTACCTTTTTGTTTGGAATTAAATAAAAAAATAAAAAAGTAATTTATTTATTTCTGGAATTTCTTATTGTTTTAATGTCAAAAATGTCACAGGGTTAGATAAGGAATTTTTGGTTTTTGGTAAAATAGTTTTCCCGTGAAGGAAAAAAGAGCTTTATATTGGTTAACTACATCATAATTTGTGAGATATTTCAAAACTTGGATAATTAATCAAATTTTGTTTGATTATACAGGGTGAGTCAGTTTTTTGTAGACGAACTTTAACAGGAGATAGAACACATGTTTCTAAAAACAAAAGTTCCTATAAACATATGTCGTAGAAGGCTTCGTTTCCGAGATACAGGGTGTTGAATATAATTTTTTTTCTCAAATTTTCATTATAACTCATAAACGAATACTTAGATTTTTTTCATGTTGCGGGGATAATGTCTATTAATTAAGGGGCATAAAACAAGCGATAAGAATGTTCACAAACTTGCACAGTGGCGGAGTGGAGGGGGTGCTCGACCACTTTCATAAACAGAACTTCTACCCCAATGACTATTTTTTAAAAAAAACTCTTATTTTCATTATCTACGTACAGTTTAACAAAAATAATGTACCTTCTTCTGTTTCGAAATTCCTGTGCGTTTGTGAGTTATTTTGATTTTTAGTGTTTGATGTGGTACTAAGTTAAGTAATGTGCTTTATGTGAATAATTGAATATAAAGTTTTTAATAAAGATATAATAAAACATTTAGAGCCATTTTAGTACCTAACGAACGTTTCTTTAAAATTTCAAATACATTTTCATTTATAAATAGGTAGGTTATCGGTTTTTTTTAGTATCCATTGTTATTATCCTCGTATAAAAAGAAATGCATAATTATTATTGTTATGCGGTCAATACTGTCTGCACAGTTATGTATGTATCAATTTCGCCATAAACATGTATGTAGTTTTTAAGTGAGATTCTAATAAGTTATAGACCGCTGCTCACTTGCTCTCATTAAAGAGTCGCCACTGTATCAAGCCATACTCAAATACAAGACTTTTGTAAATTGAAATCTGTTTAGTACACTAATTTTAACAATCCTTATTTATTATTGTAACAATACTTAATTAATAATTGTGAAATTAATAAGAATTCTTAGCAATAACGATTTATAAATAAATAACAATAACACTAGTATAATAAAATTAGACACTTTGTTCAAAATGTAAACCATTCTTTTCAATACACATTTCACAGCGACGTACAATAGAACGTCTTAAGTTAACTAAATGATGCACCCTTATTTCATTGCAACAAAATATGATACTCCTTGGAAAACAAGTAAGTATTACATTTTATATTTTGAAACGACAGTTTGACTTTTTACAAACACTTGCTTCAGCATGAATAATTTCACTGTTATTAATTGTTGTTTTTAAGTTCAAAAAGTTATTTCATTTGATTTGCCAGCTTTTAATTAGTGTAACATGCCGTTTACATTTACAAATAGCGAACAAGCCGACATTCATTTTATTTATGGGTTCGCAAATGGGAATTCAAGGTACGCAGCTAGGGAGTATCGGAGAAGATTTCCAAATAGACGACAACCTCATCATTCCGTTTTTGTGAGTATCCATCGTCGATTAACCAGGGTTTGAAAAATGTACATGGGGACCGACAGAACAACCGTGGACGAGATAGAATTGGAGAGGGTATATTGCGTGAATTTAATAGGAACCCCACGACAAGTACTGGTATTTCCCAAAGTAAAGTTTCCCGTGTTTTAAAACGGGATCACAGACGCCCATACCATTTTCAACTTGTTCATGGTTTATGTCCAGGTGACGCCGAACGAAGACTTAATTATTGTAGGTGGGTTCTTAACTCCATTCAAAATAATAAAGATCTGCATATATGGGCACATGAAAACCCACATGCCATTCGACCAAGAAGTTTTCAACATGAATTTAGTACAAATGTCTGGATTGGAATTTACGGCAACCACGTGTTTGGACCTTATTTCTTGCCAAAACGTGTAAATTCAGAAAATTTCCTACAATTTTTAGAAGAAGAACATGTTAATATGTGGGAAGACATTCCTTTGAATTTAAGAGGACATTCTTGGTTTCAGCTTGATGGATGTCCGACCCATTATGGCAGAAATGTAAGAAATTGGCTAAACAATAACTACCCGGGGAGGTGGATAGGTTGTGGAAGTCCAGTGGCGTGGCCTCCTAGATCCCCCGATTTAACGCCACTTGACTTTTTTGTATGGGGATTCATGAAGGAAAAAGTGTATACCACTCCGGTTAATACACTTGAAAAACTTCACAATCGCATTGCTTGCAATGAAATAAGGGTGCATCATTTAATTAACTTAAGACGTTCTATTGTACGTCGCTGTGAAATGTGTATTGAAAAGAACGGTTTACATTTTAAACAAAGTGTCTAATTTTATTATACTAGTGTTATTGTTATTTATTTATAAATCGTTATTGCTAAGAATTCTTATTAATTTCACAATTATTAATTAAGTATTGTTACAATAATAAATAAGGATTTCAATTTACAAAAGTCTTGTATTTGAGTATGGCTTGATACAGTGGCGGCTCTTTAATTTCGAAACAGAAGAAGGTACATTATTTTTGTTAAACTGTATGTAGATAATGAAAATAACAGTTTTTTTAAAAAATAGTCATTGGCGTAGAAGTTCTGTTTATGAAAGTGGTTGAGCACCCCCTCCACTCCGCCACTGAGCAAGTTTGTGAACATTCTTATCGCTTGTTTTATGCCCCTTAATTAATAGACATTATGCCCCCAACATGAAAAAAATCTAATCATTCGTTTATGAGTTATAATGAAAATTTGATAAAAAAAAATTATATTCAACACCCTGTATCTCGGAAACGAAGCCCTCTACGACATATGTTTATAGGAACTTTTCTTTTTAGAAACATGTGTTCTATCTCCTGTTAAAGTTTGTCTACAAAAAACTGACTCACCCTGTATATTTACTATATTCTATTAATATGTTTTAAACGGATTTGTTTCACAGGATAGGTATGTGGTGTTTTACATCAAGCTTGGTTCATTTTTCTCCCTTAACTATCTACCATTAAAAATTATAAAATATATTGTAAAATAAATCAAAGTATATTTGGAAATAAATTATAAAGCAGATTTGACAATTACTAGTAGCTATTGACGTGGTAAATTGAACATGCATGCTATGAATTTTGTAACAAATAGTGTATTTTGAAACCTCTATGCTCTGATGCTATCTCTTAATTATAAATAAGCGGTTCCTGCTTTCTATATATTTTAGTTCAAGGAAACCGTATGTGTAAATTTATTATTTAGATAATTTGTCTAGTCTTTCACAACGAACTCTGTTTAAGCTAAATCCCAGCATGCCTTACAATTGCGTTTTAATTGCAGCTTTATTAATGGTTTTTGTACGATACAACCGTGTACATGTAACGTTTGTTTAAATTTAAGCCTAATTTAAAAACAACGAGGTTTAATATCGACGTTGTGAGGTAACGTGGTGATCACTGTTTTGTCAATACAATTTTGTGTTCATCTAGTTTGTATAATTTTTTTAAATAGTTAGTGCAGTTATACTATAAATGCCTTTTTTACGTATTTTATATACGACAACTGCGTTTTTGCTTATTTCCACATTTGAAGTGGGTTGCCCAGATGAAAGCGAGTATTCAGTGCTCAGTTCGGAGTTTATGTTAAATTAACTAATTATGTTCTGTGGGACTGTTTGGTACGAAATATTTGGTGATTATTTTTATGCTGAACTTGAAACCAAAGTTCCAGTTTTGCTAACAAATAAAATTGAATTTAGCAGCAATGTGTTTTCATGGCTTTCGGTATTTATTTACTGTATAGCCCCCCATTTACTGTTAGGGACCAACTAAGCTTAGATGGCAACTTGCTATTTCTCAATAGCAATCACTGGGCTACTATTCCATTATCCTGTTGAATCTTTAAAATATTTGGGGACGATTAGTTTTGCGATTTTTGATTTTCAATTAGTATCATTCCAATATCTTTTAGGCGAAACCGTGTACATTTAATGTTTCAAACAGTATTTAAACGTTTTAATAGGAGTTACAGTTATATTCCTCACCAAAAAGGATAAACTTATTAATAATATTAATGTCAACAAAATAAAAAATATGAAAACCCGAAGAATGATCCTGCCTTAGTGATTACATGAATTAAAAGCTTACTAGTGAATATTATTAGTAGATTGTCTCATAATGTTTATTCTATTAAAGATTTAGTTATTATTATTTAATATCATTTGATAGTATTGGCCAGTGCGCTTGTAATTCCTATAATTATTATAGGAGGCTTCTTCTTTTCATTATCTTTTTATTAATATTCGTTAACCAATTCCTCATTTTTTACTGGGGACCATAACTACTATTAAAACGTATAAATATTGTTTAAAGCTTAAATAAAAATACACGATTTCGCCCAAATATAAGAATTTTAATAATGATTGAAAATTGTGAACGTTTCTAATTTCCTACATACCTACTTACTGGTAAAAACCTATTTTTCGTCCAACCAGTGGTGTAATGTTATTAAAAGCAAACTTGAATGGTGATTACTTACCGTCCCGCAGAGCGGTAAGTGAAAATAAGTACTTTTCGTTTGTGCATTTACATCTATGGAAACAATTACTACTTTATAATTTCCATTTCCTTAAATCAACCAAAGAATTAATTGAAAAAGACATCGGACGAAACATGGTATAAGCCTAACGAATGTTAAGGGTTTAACTGACAATGTTAGAAACTTAGTTTTATTCTCCAAACATTGTATTCGACCAGTAAACTTTACTATAAAATCCATTTTTTAATTAAATTCATTGGTGAATTTTTCATTGCTTTATAGTTTTAATAGCTGTCTTAAACTCAAAGTTTATCATCACGTGTCAAATTTGGGAAGTTACTATTCTTGTTTTTGTAATGGTAAAGTATCATTTTTGGACTACTTTCCCTCCACTTTTTTGTAAATTGCCTGCGAGACAAATAAATAGGATCATGGTTAGTTTAGCTCAGACTTTTTTTGCCTGCTGACGTACAATCTAAAAAAAGGTTTATCATTACATCTATCACATTCTTATCAAGAGAAAGTTGTTTCAATTTTTTTTTTTTGTTAAATAACTAAAACTGAATAATATTTTCGGAAGGTATCGGTTATTTATAAACAAAGTGCGCTGTGGAAACATAATATACAATATAATTTTTATCTTTACCTTCAAAATAAGTAATAATAGGTTTATAAATTTTAAACCAGTAATTATAAAAATCCTTAAATAATAAAATTTTAAATCAAGGCAATGTATTGTTTTAGACGGAACGACTTTGACCTTCTGGATATGTGTGTATAATTATTAATACAAAATTCAAGAATAAAACAGGAATTAAGTATTAAAAAGAATTGCTTTGACAGCGTTATTGGATTATTTATTTACACTTAATGCCAATTTGGTCATTGAATAAGGGAACTTCCTACTTAAAGTAACAATACTGCCTGTAAAAAAGGCATAAAGTAAAACGACCACTTTGCGGTCATTTCCTTTTCATGAACTTTGTATACTTTTTTACTTTGCCTTTACATTTCACGTTTAAAAACTAAATTAATTAACGAAACTGTAAAGTATGTAATGACAAATATCACTAGTAATAAAAAAAAATGTTTAATAATGAATATATTTGCTAAATACCATAAAAAACTACCTTGCAGATTTCTCTTAAAGTTATGTAATAGAGTCCAAAATATTAGGTCAATGGTACTTTGAATACGATTTAATACCAGCATTAAAATATCACGCTACATTATAAGTAACTCTTTTTGAATATAAAAGAACAATTGCGGTTTAAACTGTAACGACCTAGACACAGTTACTTAATTTTATAATGACAACTTTTAGAACTATTAAAAAAATAGAAAGATTACAAAAAAGTATACTCACAGCGTCACAGTTGACAGTAAACAAATAATATAAATAATGATAACACTAAATCATAAAATCGTTTATAAGGGCACCTTAATGTCCTTAATTGAAATTTGCGCGGTTAAATCTAAACTAACTCGATTAACGGGAGTTTAACTTTTATAAAGTAATGTGTGGTGTATTCTCTTTCAAAAAATGATTTCGACAAGGATAAATACTATACACTCAACGCAAAATTAACTGTCAAAGAGGGGGCTTGTTTTGCTTTAACTTTCTGGAACCCCCACTTGTAATTCCCATTTGCTTAATTACCAGGAATTATCATTCATTTCTTTATTTACTTAATCATGTTTTATTTATTTGGTGGTAATGCAATAAATTCAACAAAAAAAATAACTTTTTTCTGGTTATAATTACAACTGTAGCGCCAGACACCTGGTATAAAAGGTAGTGCAACAATGACGTTAAAAAGTTGGGATTTTGTACATTTATAAGTTTTATTTATGACGCATAGAAAATGAAACGCGCTCAGATAACGAATAACGTTGACCTTTGCGTTTAATAGCCTAACTGTAACACATTTTGTAAAATGTTTTCAATTTCCAGTGCCCTTTAAGTGTAAATGTGAAAAGAGTTATTTTATCATCGCGACACAGTCTCATTCATTTCATCATAACAATTGTCTGCAATATGTAATCAATCTTACAAACACGGAAATATTTTATACTGGAATCGTACATTTAAATCATTGGTTTTTCAATATCTTTTTACCTTTTACTCTTTCTGTTGAATATAAAAATATAAATGTATACCTTGCCAATTTGAATCATTTTTATATTATAGTGCACATAATACTTATAATATACTTAATAAAAGTTTGAAAGACCTGTTTACGTTTGTGGCTTTAACACTACTGGATAACAACGTTAAGATTTGGACACAGTGCCACCTTGGATCAATTTGGTTGCAAGGCGCAGGAAAGGTAAATGACCCGAATTCAGACAGTTTTAGCAGATTATCGACATTGTACTAGTGGTTAAATTTCGAAAGATTTTCCCAAAATTATGATTTTTATTTTATATTTTAAATAATGCTTTTTCAGTTGAATGTTGCTAACACATTTTGTTAGATCACTAGAAAATTTTAAAATTATATTTATAGAATATGTAGTCGTACCCAATTCCGACATAGGGTATTAGTCTTTGTACGTTAGGGTGTAGCAAAAAAAATATTTTTAGAAAATTAAAACGTAATAGTCCAAAAAAGTTGACTTTTGCCAAGCTGAAACCACTACTTAAATTTCAATAAAATCAAAAAACACTCATAATAAAATACTTATCTGTTTTGGGGTTTTTAATGGTGTATTTTAAATAATACAATCTAAACGTTTCGATAACACTTACAGTTATCTTCGTCAGTAGTAATATTTGTTAAAAATTGTTAAAGATGTTCTAACAATTTTGTCAAAGTTGAAAAATTAAAACATAAACATCAGCCTGCTATTAATACAACAGTTTGAGAAACGTATAAAGCCAACTATAAAATTAAATTTTAGTAAAGAATAACTAGGTCATTAAAAATTAAATATTGTTAAACTGCCTTAAAGATGACAAATCAGAACACTCTACGGCGAAAGCTAACAATGAAATTTGTCAGCCAAAAAACACATTTAACAAAATTTAATCGAGTTATGATGTAAGTGTAAATTTGTGAAAAACTTCAATTTGAAAATGATAGAAGCATTCACAAATCTAAACATCACATCAAATAAAATTACCCAGTTTAATCTAACCAAGAGATATCTTTATCAGTAATTGGAAGTGTTATTAACAATGTAAAGTATAATACAGAACGTTTTTTGTAATTTTTAATTTTAATTTAATTTCAACTACTTATGCTAAATTATAGGCAGTGGTAATTTAACATACAAATTATAATTGGTAAAGCATTTGCTTCAAGGTCTAGGAAAAACGCAGCAACAAACCTAGACATACCAAAAGAGGGTGATATAATGGTTAGTTTTGATGTTATTTCACTTTTTACAAAAGTGCCTCTAAAAGAAACAATTGAATACATTTATCATCTTTTTCCAAAGGACATAACCATTCTTTTTCAGCACTGTCTTACTACAACTTATTTTCAGTGGAATAGTAAATTTTATGAACAAATTGAAGGTGTAGCAGTGGGTAGTCCCCTTAGTCCTGTTATAGCTAATCTTAAATAGAAAAATTTGAAACATTAGTGTTACAAAATACTCCTAAAAAACCTTCAGTTTGGTATAGATATGTAGATGATATATTTGTTATTTGGAAACATGGAGAAGAAGCACTGCATGAGTGTTGGGTTTTTATAAATGGTATACATCCTAGTATTCAGTTTACCATGGAAAAAGAAACTAATGGAAGTTTACCATTTCTTGACATATTAATATCTAAAAATAATAATTCACTATCTTTTAAGGTTTACAGAAAGCCGACACACACTGATAGATACCTTCATAAATTATCCAACCACCATCCACGTCAAAAAATTAGTGTAATTAAATCTTTAGTAGATCGAGCAAAACGAATTTGTGACCCTGAATTTTTGAAGGATGAATATAAATATTTAAGAAAATCCTTACAAGATAATGGATATTCACTTACAGATATTAATAACGTTATTACACCTTCTAGGCGTAACCTTAAAGAAAAACCAGTTCTTAATGTGGGTACTGCTTTTCTTCCTTTCATAGCTAATGTTACAAATAGAATAGAAAAATTCGCAATTAAATATGGCATTAGGACTATTATTAGGACTTTATCATCTTTCGGAGTGTATAAGTTATCTTGTTCATGTGGAAAAGTATTCATCGGAACCACAAAACGTAGCTTTGATACAAGACGCAAAGAACATATGAGATTTTGTAGATTAGGTCAACCAGAGAGGTCTGCTGTGGCTGACCATGCCCTGAATAATCTAAATCATGACATTCAATTCGACAATATGGAAATATTGTCAAGACAAACTTATTATTATGTTCGTTTACAACGTGAAGCTATTGAAATATATCAACACCTAATAATTTTAATAGACAAGAAGAAAATCTCCGTTAAATAGGTTTTGGTATCTTATAATTAAAAAAAAAGCACAATGATACGTCTTAATTTTGATTTTAATTTTAACTTTTGGTACGTCTAGGTTTTTTGCTGTGTTTTTCCTAGACCTTGAAGCAAACCAATTATATGTTAAATTACCACAGCACTATAGTGTAACATAAGTAGTTGAAATTAAATTAAAAATTACAAAAAACGTTTTACATTGTGCTTTTCATTGTTAATAACACTTCCAATTATTGTTAGATTAAACTGGGTGATTTTATTTGATGTGATGTTTGGATTTGTGAATGCTTCTATTTTCACAACTTTACACTTACATCATAACTCGATTAAATTTTGTTAAATGTGTTTTTTGGCTGACAAATTTCATTGTTAGCTTTCACCGTAGAAAGTGTTCTGACTTGTCATCTTTAAGGCAGTTTAACAATATTTAATTTTTAATGACCTAGTTATTCATTACTAAAATTTAATTTTATAGTTGGCTTTATACGTTTCTCAAACTGTTGTATTAATAGCAGGCTGATGTTTATGTTTCAATTTATCAACTTTGACAAAATTGTTAGAACATCTTTAACAATTTTTAACAAATATTACTACTGACGAAGATAACTGTAAGTGTGATCGAAACGTTTAGATTGTTATTTAAAATACATCATTAAAAACCCCAAAAAAGATAAGTATTTTATTACTGATTTATAAGTTTTTTAAGATATACTTATTTAGCGTATGTAACAAAGATCAAGTTTTTAAAATGAATCTTTGGTGAAGAAAAAATAATTATAATACGCAAAATTTCTTACTTTATTAAGCAAATATAAAGTGACAAAAATAAGAAGAAATAGTTTTACTCAAGATTGAACTGGTATTTAGTCTTAAAACATGGTATCTTCTTTCTTATGAATCCATCTCTGGCTTCAACTCCGCAGACATCCTCTGAAGCTTCCGTTACAAGATTCACACAACGTTCCACAGCTTGTGGGCGACAAGGCAAACTTGAAGCACTGGAAACAATATTCTACAGCCCTACATTGTCAAATTTTGCCAACATTGTTTCCAGTCAATAAGGTCTTCATAGTTCTTGGCCTTCTCGAATTTCAATGGTGGAATTGAAAAGGAATGGATGGTGTTCTTGAGTTGGAGAGTTCGAACTTTTAAAACCCTGCGGTATCCCAACTTGATGATTCTTTCATCACTTAACATGCATAGTATGATGTTTTCCGGGTGCGCAAAATAATCATTACGCTGAATTTCGGGGTCAACTATTTTTTTTTTAAATTGTCGTCAATTAAGTAACGACTTTTTTCAATAGTACTCATAACATATTTACCTCCACTTGTGCACTTTGGATTTGGTTTTATTTCGAACCACATTGAGCCATAAACCTTTACCACAAAAGTGGCCAGTACTTTAAGAATTTCACTAGGACTTTCAGTAGAAACATACAAACGCAATATCCTGTTGGCTATTGTGAGCCACCTTGAATGACATGCGTCCTGGATATTTCTTCGCTAAGTCAGCAGGACAAGTACTTTCTGTAACTAGATAGATTAGATTTATCATCAACCACTGGCAATATTGAATCTATAGGTTCAAAATTTACTGTAAATAACTTTTAACACTCTTAGTTGCTTTACCGGTACGACCAGAAAACCTCTCTGATCCTGTAGTTTCTCCATCTACATGTGTTAGTAAATGACGTAATGGTAACTCATTTGCATGCAATTGACATATAAACCATTGCATGGATTCCTTCTGGTCAAGTTTTGTAAGACGAATTACTCCACCTTTAGGCCCAGTGCTTAAAACAGTGCCATCACAGCCAATTGCGCTCATTTATGATAAATCAACATCATTTTCCTTCAAGTGTTTCAAAATAGATTTTGTCACTGTCTTTGCTTCCCGCAGTACAACAGTTACATGGCCTATATAACACTATTTGCTTCAGCGATAAGAGAGTAATGGGACTCATTTATTACTTTCTTATAAAACTTATCTCCCTTTTTATCTACTGAGACGGTTTTGTCTTTACTTCCATCAAAGTAAAGACCAAGGACAGGATCCAATTCAACATTCTTTAAATCTCTTAATTATTTTTTTCGTTGTAATATCGACAGAGCCAATGAATATTTATTTGTCTTCCATTCCTTTGGCCAATAATAAAATCCTTCTTTGCCTGTGAGACCTTAGCATTTTTTCACAACACTGAACAAAGTCAGTTGCAAATATCAAATAAGTTTAAAGAATGATCTTGAAACCTTTTTACTCTTTCCTGATAACTTAGGATATTTTTACGATCTTTGACTGGCTTCATAATCCATTTATATCTTTCATAATAAGCCCGTATTAAACGATTGGAAGCGAAGCTGTTCCCCATATTTCTTCTAATTTAACAGCCTATCTTTCAGAAATGTCACCAACTGTCGGTTTTTTACAATTGGCCTGCTTCATTTCATTTCTTTCAAACAAATAACACTGCATTACCTCTTCGTGCGTTGAAAGAAATGTTTGTGTCAAGTCCTGAGGGAAACCAAATATAGGACATTCTATCACATTTCTTGTCTTTACCCTATCCAATTTTAATAAGATAAATATTACTTATTATATAAACAGTACTACACTAACTTAATAATTTAAAACAACTTCAAATTAACCCATTGGTTTAACACTAGCAAACATAACCCAGAAAGACTACTTTATGATGTGATGACAACAACACTGAAAGTCGCACACCAAAACAGAGCCATACGGCAGGTGTACTAACTTACGGTTAGCCAAAATATCTCGTACAATAATTACTCCTTATTCTAAACACATAGTTTTGCTTTTATTATATGTTTCTTAGGCTTAAAAGTAATTAAAACATAAATAATGATTAGTAAAGTAAAACAATTACCGCGGACCAGTAGACTTTGTAAAGTTTTTTAATTTCCGTAAAAATTATAATATTTCATGGCTTTGGAGCACCTTAAAACTTTATTTTACCAAAATAATGTTTTTTATGTGAATTATACAGTGTGTCCAAAATTGGTCTGTGCAGTACTACTATCTTGGAAACTATAAGATATCGAAAGACGGTTAAATGGAGACAGTTTTAAAGAATTTTGAGTCCAATAAAATTCCATTCTGAAATCAAGGCTATCACAAATATTTTTCAATATATTCCAAAAAAATTGAAAATCGACAATTTCTATTTTTAGCTGTATATCTTTTATTTGAACAGATATAAACAAATAAATTACACTTTGCCATTTCTTTTTTATCCTCTATTTATTGGTGACAGAAAAAAAATTAATCCTACGTTTCGTGGATTAGAGACCATCATCAACTTTATTTTTTCATATGGGGTGGAAATTAGCTAATGGTATAAAATGATTCCTTTTTTTATTCTAAATCCAAAGATGTATAACACTTAATGATAATTCGACGTTTCGGCCCTCATTCTTGACATTTTCAAATATTTCTTTTTTTTTATGAAACATTTTTGAAAAAATTTATTCTGCAAATTTACATTTATTTCAACTCATAATTCATAATAGGACGTTTCGACTCATCAAAAGCATAATCAAGTCATCTCTTATGAACAGTAGCTACATGTTCATAGATAACTATTTATTACGATATCGAAAAAGTCTTTCCAAACCTTGTCTTAAACAATGACAGATAAATAACTCTTTTATTAAGTTTAAATTTAAGTAAACACCTAACCATACATTTACTTCAAGTGAAAATATTTAGAAGCATGTGAAAAATCCTATTAAATCACTTAAAAGTTAACTACAGCTAAATAATGATTCCAAAATCCACTGTACAGAATGTTTTGAAAGTTGTTAAATATCATCCTTACAAGCCGACAATTGTACAAGGCCTGCAAGAAGGTGACTTTGACAGGAAAAGAGAAATTTGTAATTGGTACCATAGAAAATGTCAAGAAAACCCTGATTTTTCTGATAAGGTTGTATGGACAGATGAGATATGTTTTATCAACTGTGGAGTCTTCAATAAAAAAAATCATCATTACTGGGCCCGTGAAAATCCACATATTCGCGATCCACGCCGACTTCAAGTACGATTTGGTTGTAATGTGTGGTGCGGAATGATCGGTAAGTAATACCTTTGTTTGAGTTAATTGAGTAACATTTAATAAACTAACTACGACTCATTTTTTTAATATTCCCAATTAACTTCAGGAAATCATCTGATTGGTCCATTTATTTATGACCATACGTTAACAGGGCAACGATACCTTTTAATGCTGCAAACCCAAATCATTCCATCCATTCGTGAAGCTCTTCCCTCTGATGAATTTAATAATTTGTGGTTCCAACAAGATGGATGCCTCGCACATAATTCAGGGTAAGCCCGAGAATAATATCCAACGGTGGTCCTATGCGTTGACCTACCTAGGTCTCCGGACCATACCCCATTAGACTTTTATTTATGGGGATATGTCAAAAATGAGGGGTATGAATTTGATCCACCAGAAAATAGGCAAGTTTTGGAACATCGAATTATTAATATTATTGAAAATATTAATCGTAATACAATACGTCGAGTAACCAGAACTGTCGAAAAGAAATGTGAAAAGTGAAAAATGGTCGACATTTTGAATAATAGTATGTAGAACTAATATCGGTTTTATAATTATCCTGTAAAATACAGACGTCAATAAAAGATGACATTTTAAACTTCACCTGACAACGTTAAAGTTTGACATTTTCACCGGCGGCTGCAAAAGTCTTTTGCATCCCCTCGCAGCGGATGCAAAAGCAATGTAAGTTAATAACTCAAACACCCAATTTGGAAAACATCGAAAACAAATTTATTGTTTAGAGTTATAAAGATTAAAAGTACAATGATTAAAAATAACATTTTCTCCAAAATAAAATCCGCCAGAGGTAACAGTGGAGGTCTCGCTGCGTTCTAAAGAAATGGTCTTTAATTCTTCCTCTTCTACATGAACTTATGTACTCGTAGCGCTTACACTAGGTGCAAAAATTTTCAAGGCTGCTTCTTTTTTTGTTGCTAGAGAGTCTTCAATAAAACGCTCAGCTACAGTGCTGGATTTCCAGCCACTATGGCGCCTCAAGCACATTAAATTTGCGCCGCCGTCCACCAACAGTGTAGCTGTGGTTCTTCTTAGACAATGCCCTGTGTATTCTGTACAGTTCGCTAATTTTAAAAAGAAAGCTACTTCCCTACTTATTTTATGGATTCCCATCACCGCTCTTGAGCATTTTCCATTTCCATATTTCAAAAAAAAGATCGGCGATCATTCATACCTCGTGGGCGCAAAGCAACATATTTGTTATATAAATTTAGGAAAGATTCCCCTACAACTGTAAACGTTTTAATTTTTTTTGTTTTGCTCTCTGGAATTTTAATGTGTAGCAGAGTTTTCAGGTTCTCAATGTCGTCTACCTTCATCTTCACCAATTCATCGCAACGACATGCCCCTGAGATACCCATAATCAAAACTACCTAAAAAAAACAAAATATAAAGACTTGTTTTCATTCTATTTCTAAAACTTACCTTCATTGCCAAGTACTTTTCGTCCGACACTTCTGAAAAGAATTTGTTAAATTGGTCTTTTGTAAATACTTTGACCTGCTTTGGGGCGTGTCCTTCATTCTGCTTCTTTAGATATGCACGAAGTTTCAAGGATTTGCTTATATCTACGCCATATCGAATGCTCAATAATGATTTTATCATCGAATATTGGGACCACATTGTCGAGCTTTTCATTTTCATTTTTGTTGCTAATTCGGCAAAATAAGCTAACATTATGGTTTCAGAGTAGCTTTTAATATTTTTTTCATCGCATCATTTTATAAATTGTTGAAAAGCGCGTTCATAGGTTTTGCTCGATTTTGTAAGTAATAGATCATTTATTGCTGCATTAGTCGCGTCAGTCATTTCTGACGGCGTGTAGTTCTCCAAATCCATCACACTAAGAACAATGTAATATTTTAATTTACACAAATAGGAACAAAAGGTTTAATAAAATACTTACAACAACACGGAGAATCTTCACAATTTTCAACTTATTTAATGCATTGTTTTCAACGAAACCTAGCAACGTCTACTGCTGCTTGCCAGAGCACGCTAAGTAAATCTAACTATTCCTCATTTTCACAACCTAATTATTTTTCCTTATTTCACATTTAAGTGTAAAAAACGTCTGAAGAAAAAATAGTATGTATTATAAGTGTTTTGTAACTGTGGTTTCCTATTAGTGGAGTTGATCGGCCTATTTCCACAGTTTATGCTTTTTGAGCGCGACGTTTCGGAAGCGGACTCTGCTTCCGTCATCAGGCTATAAGTGTTTTGTAACTGTGGTTTCCTATTAGTGGAGTCGATCGGCCTATTTCCATAGTTTATGCTTTTTGAGCGCGACGTTTCGGAAGCGGGCTCTGCTTCCGTCATCAGGCTATAAGTGTTTTGTAACTGTGGTTTCCTATTCGTGGAGTTGATCGGCCTATTTCCACAGTTTATGCTTTTTAAGCGCGACGTTTCGGAAGCGGACTCTGCTTCCGTCATCAGGCCATAAGTGTTTTGTAACTGTGGTTTCCTATTAGTGGAGTTGATCGGCCTATTTCCACAGTTTATGCTTTTTGAGCGCGACGTTTCGGAAGCGGACTCTTCTTCCGTCATCAGATAGTATATTTTATGCGGAGCAAAGTGACTTTTTGTGGCTCATCTGTATTTGCCGCACTCACTACGTTCGTACGTCAAACCTACAGATTCGCCACAAAAAGTGTCACTTTAGCTCCTTATAAAATAATATACTACTAATTACTTTCTAGTCATAATTTTATGGTTTAAATGAGTAACATTTAACATAATACCCTAATAACTACTATGTGTTTTTTGAATATTCCCCATTATTTTCACTCCTTTGCTTGAGCAATATATTTATGAATACAAAGTAAACAGTTGAGTATTTTTAAGACAAGTCTTGGAAAGGCTTTTTCGATATCGTAATAAATAGTTATCTACGAATAGGTAGCTACTGTTCATAAAAGTTTACTTGATGATGCAATAATTGTTTTAAAGTCATCAAAGCCTACTACCAGAAATTTACAATAATTGAATTCATTATTTAGCTGTACTGTGTTTTAATAGGATTTTTCACATTTTTTATATATTTTCACTTGAAGTAAATGTATTGTTAGCTATTTACTTAAATTTAAACTTAATAAAAGAGTTATTTATCTGTCATTGTTTAAGACAAGATTTGGAAAGGCTTTTTCCATGTCGTGATAAATAGTTATCTACGAATAGGTAGCTACTGTTTATAAAAGATTGCTTGATTATGCTTTTGATGAGTCGAAACGTCCTAGTATGAATTATGAGTTGAAATAAATGTAAATTTGCAGAATAAATTGCTTTGGTAGTTTTTTTTTCAAAAATGTTTCATAAAAAAATAAATATTTGAGAATGTCAAGAATGAGTGCCGAAACGTCGAATTATTATTAAGAGTTATACATCGTTGGATTTGTAATATAAAGAGAAATCATTTTATACTATTAGCTAATTTCTGCCCATATGAAAAAATAAAGTTGATGATGGTCTTTAATGGACGAAACGTCGCATTAATTTTTTTTTCTGTCACCAATGAATAGAGGATAAAAAGTGCCAATGGCGAAGTGTAATTTATTTGTTTATATCTGTTCAAATAAAATTGTACATAAAGCTGTCATACGCAACAACAGGAAACCGCCATAGTCTCTATCATCGAAGTGAATAACAGCCATTGTATGCCAGCAGAGTACAATACTTTGTCTACGACTGCCTAACAATTTTAGCTACAGGTAATACCACGGCATAAAATACGCCGTGATACTACATATCTTTATTTTTAAATGACTAACACTGCATTAATACAATTACAAAAAAATATTGAATTTCTCTCTAACTAGTAAGAAAAATTGTTTGTTAACATTAATATTAATGTTTGTATTTACACAGTGTGTTAAGTTAAACGTATTAATCGAACTTAAACTTACGTTAATATTTTGGTTATTTGTAGATAATATGGTCTCATTGTGTTCATATGTTTGACAAGAAGGATTTTGATGTATTGAGTTTGAGATGTTTTCAGATATGTCCATTTTCTTTTTGATAGAGTCGTCAATGTATCCTTCTGCTACTGCCGTAGATTTCCATCCACCATGTCTCTTCAATGCAGTTATATCGCTGCTTGCGTCTACAAGTACAAGTGCAGAAGATCGACGAAAACTGTGACTAGAGTATTTTTCTGGGTTGGGTAATTGCAGAAATATTGCTATTTGTTTTGCCATTTGTGTAAACTTGTTAATACCTATCCTTTCTGAAGTGCATTTGCCATTTTGATAGTTTAGAAAGAATATATTAGATTTGACAGAAGGTGAACGAAGGCTGATGTACCTTTTGCGAAGTTGGTAAAATTTATCAGTGATTGTAAATTTTAGGGTAACTTTTGTTTTGGTTTTTGGCACCTTTATCAAGAAAGCTGATCCAAGGTCTTGTAAATTTTCTAGTTTAATATTGTACATTTGATTAGCACGGATGGCACCCATTACTCCCGTTATCACTGCAACCTAAAATAATATACATATTTTTTATTTATCATATATTTGAACAATTTTTAGATTTCTTACCTTTGTTGCAAGATATTTTTCGGCAGATGCCTCAGTAATGAATTATATCCTCTGGAGAAGAAATACTGGCTTTTTTAGCCCTAAAACCTTCAGACTTGCGTTTTAAAAGGGCTCTTAATTTAGCGTACTTTTCAATATCAATAATATGATTTAAGGTAACTTTACTTCTAAGCATAGAGTAGTTTGTCCATAATGTCGATGGTTTGAATTTTGCGGGCAACTCGGTAAAATATACTAACAAAACGGATTCTGAAAAAGACTTCTAGCTAGTTGAAGGTGAATAAAACAGAACGTTAAACGGATCTACTAAAAAAGTATACAGTCAGAGCGCAAATTAAGTTTAATAATCAAGAAAAACTATATTTGAGCTTAAAGTGAGAATTTCGTTCAGGAATAATTCTGGATATAAATGGTGATGTTCGCTTTTATTACAAACGTGTAATATTTCAAAATTATAAAGAGGGTTGAAAAAGTGATCTTAGTTTAAAATATATTCTCGAATGAAAATTTATTGTTGGGATTATTGGGTTCAATGCATGAGTAATTTTTGGATATTCTACATATACGCTTAATTTTGAAATTTCCTTATTCAAGTTAGTGATTTTCAATGTTAAGGTAACGAATGTACCAACTTACATTGCATACAGATTTTAGACCCATCCCCTTTGATTACGTAACCTTTTCCTAATAGTCCGGTCAAGATGGGATTTTACTTCAATGCTGCGAGAAGTAAACCGGACTTCACATAGAAACCTTTGTTTTGGTGCAACCATTTTTTAGGGGTTGAAAGGGGTTAACAATCGGTTTTTCGCTTATTACTCCTAAACTATTAGGTTTTTCGCAAAAATGAACCTTATAAAATTTGATATAAAAAAGGTTCTATGACTTTTTCTCCTAAAGTCAATAGTTTTGAAGTAAAACAGTTTTGAAATTTATGACTTTTATATTACAAGCATTGAATGTGCTCTAGTGCGGATTACGGTCTGAATACAGAATTTTAGGCGAAGTTGTTGAGCAAGCATAGTAGTGGTCCTTCGTACTACCCGTCGTAAAACATTGACTCCTTGAATTATGACCTGCTCCGTTAGTATTTGACCAGTTTTCGTAGTAGACGGACGTGTCAAATCATTTGGAGTGCACCTCTGTAAAGTGTTTGTGAATTTTGGAGTGGAAATGTTTCATGACTGTGCAAAAATGAATGGATTTGCATGAAAACTGTATCGGAATGTGAGACTGTAACTGTGGAGCGTGGATTGCAAACTTTGAAAGATAGGAGTATTAAACGAAATGACGAAAAAATTACACATTTATGTAATGTCAAATGTATTAAAGTTCATATTAAATGTCGCAAGGAGTATACTCGTAATGATAGCATCGTTGCTTCTTAAAAACGATCACGAGTAAACGACGGTGCTAGTACGTAATCTGATCGGCTAAGTGTAAGACGACGTTCAAATGATCCTAGTTTCAATTTCCAACAATTCAAGTGCAAATTTAGCTTGTTAACAATCTAAACGCGGAACAACGGAGATGGACAACAAATAATAATGAGTTAGAACGAGTACAAAGATTATTACCACCAGCTGCAGAACAACTTTTAAATAATTTTGTAACTGTACGAAGGGCTGCAATACTAAAGGCACTTACAGAAAAACTGGTCTACCACGTTCTATCTTATGTGGCCATTGCCGTGGTCAATCGTGTTCAAACCCATCTACTGATGCGAATTCCTGTTAAATTACTGATATGGACGAAACAGATCCACTGTATATTTCACACATATAGAACCAAGAAGCAGAAATCGACCATAATATCAGCATTGAAATGGATTATATTGACATAGAACCTGATGGAATAGAATTTTAATAACAAATACACTCAATTTCATTAAAAACATTGTGGATTAGGCCTACTGGGGATACCACCTTAAAACAAACTGACCTAGACCTCTACCTTCACGGTGGTGTGGAAGAGAGGCATTGTATGCATGTAATATATGTCATACACTTCTAAACTGTTTTACTCCAAAACTTTTGACTTTAGGAAGAAAAGTCAAAGCACCATCTTTGTAGCAAATTTTATAAGATTCATTTTTAAAAACAACTATGTTTGCGAAAAACCTAATAGTTTAGGAGATATATGCGAAAATCTGATTTTTGACCACTTTCAACCCTTAAGAAATGGGTTGCATAGGGTTTAGCGATCAGGGGTTATTTACAACACCAATACAAAAGTTCCTATGTAAAGTCCGAACTACTTCTCGAAGCTTTAAAGTTGGGCCCTTATTTCGTCCAATTTGACTGGACTATAGAGTTCCTTACGACGATCGCTTTATAGTGATTAAATAACAAAATTTCTTTATCTATATTAATAAAAGGCTTCATCCTCACTCACTCACTGGCTGCTTTACTCATCCATTAACGCCCAGGACAAACCGTTAGGCCTAGGAATTTCAAATTTGAGCAACATGCACCCCTTACCACCTAGACGCACACTAAGGGAGTAGTTTTTTAAACTCCTAAAGGATAGAAATTAACGGTTGAAACAATAGTACTTTACGTAAACCTGGGCAGTTGGAAATCAGAAAGTCAAGGAATCAATTATCATTAATAATCGAAAGGACCCGAGTTTCACCGTTATTTTTTTAAATTTAACTTCAAGGGGGTGAAATCGGCTTCCAAAGGGGGGTGTATTGTTTAAACAAAGTAAATATATCTTAAAATCCGTTAAGCGCAGAAACCTAGAAATTGGTATTTAGATGTTACTTAAGAAGTAAAGCAAAGTAAGTTTTGAATTTTCCCCGAAGTCATCCCCTAACGGGTAGAAACGGGAGATATGAACAAGGAAGCAAAATAAGTATTCAAGTATACCGTGTAGAGTATCACGAAGATGGAAAATAGTTGACAAAGACGAGGGAAATGCAATTATAGAATTATTCATCCCTGAAGTGTAGTTCTAGGAGTTTAATGTTCCAAGTACTGCATATCATGTTAGGTATCCAGCGTTTTACAACCAAAATGAAGATCACTATAGAATTCACGACTTTAGTTCAGTAAAGTGCTTAAGGTGAGAAATTGGGATGAAATGAGTTCCTTCAGACTTATACCAAAAGCATCTTAGAAATTGAAATTAAACATGATTTCGGGAGTATTTTTAGAAGGCATTTGAAACTCAATATCAGAGCGTGGGAAATAGGGGTTGAAATTCGTCCCCTTGCGATGCACGGGAATTTTGGTAGTTTTCAATAAAAAGGCTTATGTTCAAAAAATCCGTGAAGTCATGGGTGATCCTCTACTAACTGAATTGTTCCTCTCTAACTTATCTAACGAATCTTCAAAAATAACTTCGAATACAATAATTTTTTCAATCAATTTATCTTTTACAGAAGGTCTGTAGATGATAGTGTCTTAATTTTATTAGTTGACTTGATAATTAGATTAACTTTAGCTTGGATACCGAAAATAATCATAAATTTAATTTCTTAGAATTACATACAGTGTGTCTTAATAGTCCCGAAATAGGTATGTTTTGTATGTTATATTTGGCCAACCCCGCACATTTTCTAAAATATCTTCAAGCCTGTTAATATAAACATGTTTAATTTAGAAATTTTATACATTTGTAATAAAAGTGTAAAACCGGATTTACTTGACACTAAAGAAATCATCAAACACCATCACATCCTTGATTAATGTGGCTTTATTTTGTTCCATCACCGTATATTTTCTTAGTAGATAGGTTAACGACCTGTTTTACTGACCTTCAATCAAATGCTATTTTGTAGATAATTTATGCTCAATTAAAAATTACCATTACACGCTACTCAGGTTTAATGGTTCTTAATAGCACCAATGTTTTAATACTAATTAAAACATTAGTGTTATTAATTATCAAATTCCACGAATGTTTAGCATACATTTTTCATGTTTAAATTATTTTCAATTTTACCACATCTGTAGATGAATGTATTTGCGATTCATTCAATATGCTCTTATTAAATAAATCTATGGGGACGGTTTTGAGGATATTTACGGTCTCAGCAGCTCTCTTAGAACTGGTTTCTGCTCTTTTACTTACTACAATTTTATTAACCCTCCTATTGTGTTCGGGTCAATATGACCCATCACTTCCTTCTAATGTGCATAATTCGCTAATTTATTTCAATATTTCGTTGCCACTGCATGACTTTTATTTTATTACTCTAATAACGGTATATCTAGATTGATATTAGAAAATGATTATTATTTTTTTCTAAAAGCATTTGTTACACTCAGTGTGTTTGGGTTTATATGATCCGGTGATTTGTGTGGTTTAAATTAGAAGAACTAGAAGCAGATTATTATCATAGATGAATGTATTTTATTAGTTTTGTTTTATTTTCATAAATATAAATAACTTGCGTAACATTGCCATATTATTGCGCAATATTGCGCATATTGCATGCGTTATTTGCATACCGGTAAACAATTTATTCCTGTACAGACTTGTCTGTGGCTGCGCGTATAAATGCAGCCAGTGAGCATATGTGTGTTAGTTTCATAGTAAATGTCAAATTTGATGCTATACTTTAATAAGAAATACCTAACAATTGAAATTTATTATGGAAAATGTGTAGTGACAGAGAGAGTGCTTACGGTTAGTGAACTTGAGAAACTTTTCTGTGTTTCTGATAGTGATTCTAATGGTTCTGAAGAAGAACACCATTTGTCCGAAACCGAGATATATAATAGCGAATCAGATGATGAGGTGGAAGCTATGACTTCAGATGAAGCTGATACGGATAATCACGTAACTTCAAAAGATGGCAAGGTAGTATGGAATGAAAAGACACATCAATCGGGAAGGTTATCAGCAGCAAATTTTATTTCGTTGATTCCTGAGCCGACAAGGTATGTTACGTCGCGAATAATTGATATAAAATCCGCGTACCTCTAATATGTCACACCCACAATTATACTGTTTCCAGCTGGAGTGTATAAATCTCACGGAGAGGCAACAGTCAGTCTGTAGGATGGAAATGTAGGTCGCCCAATATTCAGAGCAACGATGTCCCTACAACGATTTCATGTAACTGCACGAATAATTCGCTTTGACGATAAAAAACTCGACCACAACAACGCTAAACTGATAAATTAGCTCCCATACGGGACTTTCGGGATGAATAGGTTGAAATTTTACCTAAGCTCTATAATGTTCACAAAATGTAACAGTAGATGAGCAACTGGTACCTTTTGGAGGCCGTTGTCCTTTTAGACAGTACATCTCGAATAAACCTGCTAAATACGGAGTCAAGATTTGGACTTTATGCGATTCTGTAACTGCTTATGTATATAACATGCAAGTTTACCTCGGGAAAAAAGAAGGTGAATCTCCAGAGAGAGGTCAACGCTAGATCTTACTTATGGTCTAGAAGGTCACAACGTAACATGCGATAATTTTTTGAGCTCGTACGATCTGGGCCACATGCCGTTGAAAAAAAAATAACCATGCTTAGCACTATTAGCAAAAATAAGCCTGAATTGTCAACCCCACTGGTTTGCAACAGGAAATAAGTTTTTTCTTCTAAATTTTAATTTAGGGAGGACACGTAGATAGTTTCCTATATTCCGAAACGGAATAAAATGTTACTCTCACGAGCACCATGCACCACGATAACGGAGTGTGTAACCAAGATCATAAAAAGCAGTTTATGATTTTATATTACAGGTGCTCTACACTCATTAGACAAGTTAATAATAATACACACATGCAGACGGCAAACTAAAAGATGGTCAATGACTATCTTTTACAATATCATGGACGTTTCAGCTTACAATGCTTATGTTCTGTGGTGCCAAGTAACTCTAACCTGGAATGCTGGAAAACTTACTATTTCTTGAAGAATTGGGTAATTCTTGATCACTCCATTATTGCAAGAAAGAAAACGTCTCCCTCGAAGTATTCCTGCAGCTTAAACGGTTATAAAGTCACGTTCTTCATCCAGTAATGCCGAAGTAAGGGGAACAATAAACCACACTCAAGTGTAACAGATGTAATTTTTGTCCCTCTTCAAATGATACTAAAATTAATATGGTATGTTGTAATTGCTCAAAATACCTATGTAAAGCTAATGTTTATAACTACTATTAAGACTGTAACAAATACATGTATATACCTAACAACTACGTTTTTTAGATGTTCTTCACATAACATTTATAATTATATGTAATAAAAATAAAATAACGTAGTAAAAAGTAATAAGTAAGAAATATTACATCTTATTTCTTATTACTATTTACTGTTGTATCAATTTAACGACAATAAAACGACAACTATAGACTCCTGGATCATAATAATCCGAACACAATAAGTGAAACCAAAATGTTAACATAATAGCATGGTTAATATTGCCTGTGGATACACTAGTCGCATGATTTGCACATTCTTATATTAATATACAGTGTCACACATTAAGTACGCATCACATAAGATTTTTTTCCTTTGCAGTGAAATAAATTTTGCTTCAAAAATAATAACAAATTGACATTTTTTCCTAGAAATTGCAACAAATGGCTTATTTTTTGAAATTCCAAAAAATGATCAAGGAAAAGGTTGCTTAGTACATAATCTTTAACGCATAATTTTTGTTTTTTTTTTACTTTTCTGGCGAAGGTAGTGCCGTGCCCGTAGAGTTTTTCCGAGGTCGACGTTCGCTCAGAGCCAGAACTACAAAATATTAAACTACTTTCTTCAACAAAGTCGTCCGGCTTTGAGTGACTGTAGAAGGCTTGCGGCAGAAAACTGGCATCGAGCAGTGTCACCGGTATCAGCGTTGCTTCAGGATGTCTGCCTAAATTCTTCCAGCTCCACACTGTCCACTACAAAGCGGAATGGAGCTGATTACCCAGGTCTACTAGTAGATGCTATCTACAAATTAACACACAAAACACCTACACGCGCTGTAGGTAACTTTCTAAGTGCATAGCATTGTTGGAAGGAAAGCGATCAACCAGACCAAGATCCAATAGCTATTTGTTGTTCTAAAAGTTCCAGTCCGTAGAAATTACCTAAACGGAAGTGAATATTAAGGTTCTCTCACTTAAAGTAATTACCCATTATTGTAATCTACTCCTTCTCTGAAGTTCTAAATCCGATCCATTCCTGTATCGCAGTTCGCGATAAAAATATAAATATTGCAGTAAACTAATCGTTTCTGAATTTTTAAACACCTTATACAACCGCCCCGAGATAAGTTATTCATCCGGTAACATTTCTGTCATCTACCACCACCACTATTTTGTAACTAAAACAGTTCCGAGCGACGCATACACCCTGTAAACGAATAAATCGTTCCCGTACAAAATAATTCTATACGAGAATACTCAGAAACCTCGGTTTTAACCATCAAATTCTCCCCTTTGATAATAAACCAGTAAATTCAGTAGCCACCTATTTCCACATCATTTGTCTATCCTAAATACGGAAAGAATCTTAACCGAAAGGAAAAGAGAACCTTCTCATTCTAATTTCAGTCAGTTACTAAAAACTAACTAAAACATCATCCTTCAAATTAAATAAGTCACGTTAGAAATACCAAAATACGTTAATACTGTATTCACTTTGTTAGACATCAAAATGTTAAAACGCAAGCAGTCACTCGAACATAAAGATATCGATTTTCTTACAAAACTGACCTTATTCTATTCCAGGTAGAGATCATTGGCCTTTATGCATTTATCTCTTTGAAAATATATCAACAAGCATTAAAATGTTATCCCTCATTTCTTAACAGTAAAAGTTCTTCAACTTCTATCAAATCTACCAGTCAGGGTCGTAATCAAAATATTGTCTAATTTTTCTTTATTTACTTTTATGTATTTTCCGTGAGTTTTTCCTCATGAAGATACATTACTTGTACCGAGTCGATTGGGAGCAGCCCAGCTAAGGCGCGTCCGTTTATTTTTGTTTGAATAGAGTAATCCGATCATTTTTCTGTTTCGTTTTTAAGTAGTAAAGTATTCGGAATTTGTTTTGTTTTGTGCTGTTATTATCTTAGCGTAGAATAATTGCAAATGTTTATAATTGTAAAGTTATAGGGCAATGTAGGCATGAAACCTTATTCTGTTAATTCGTCAGTATGGACCCCAGGTAGCAGTCAATTAGCCCTATCCAAAAGAACTTTCGATTTCGGGCTATGTCCGCGCTAAAGCATAATAATCATAATTATATCCCATTAGGGTTTGGCACACGATCTAGTACATCGTTGGCAGTTGTTAGTGATTGATAGCATGAATGAAGTTCTTCTGGTATAATGTTCTTGCCCTTTGAGAACAACTATCACTAGGGGTTCTTGAGAAACGTTTTTTATCCCTGTTATTTCACTTTTACGGTCTCCTTTAAAAACGTTCAAAGTAGTGTACGATCTACTGTAATCGTAACAAAATATTATTATTTCTAGACTTTGTTTTCATACCGTAAGCACCTAATCTGAAGCTATTTAACTGTATTACCATTACCATCTTTAAGGTGATTTCTAATAATAATGTTACTTAGGTTTTTAACGTCAAGGATGTCAGAAAACTTAAACTGGTTGACACGATACGGATTAGCTGTTTTTGTATTTGATTGTTTTCATACACCCCACAATAGAACTAATACTGATATGCCCTTTTTCTCTTTCAGTGACACCATGCATTGCGCCTACGTCCATAAAATAATGTCTAGATTGTAAACATTTTTGTTCGATAATATCAACACTTGTGGTCTGAGTAATATAGTTCGGCTATGTGCTGGTTTTGATTTTGGCTCCCACATCTACCAGAAAATAGCTTCTTCGATATTCTCGGGAAAATTCGTGATCCAGTACATTAAAACGGTGCCAATTTCATTACTTCCTCTCTTTCCATTTACGTCAGAGCAGAGCATGCAGTGAATCTCATTAATTAATGTGTAAATACATACCTATATACATAAAAATAATGGATATGACCTGTCCGATACCTGGGTGTCTATTTTCTAGAACTGAACATTTTACAGTCTACAACAATGATTTAATGTTAATTCTTAGTTACCTCATTAATGTTTGTCATTTTGATGCTACCTTGTTAATGTTTGTCACTTTCATATTACGCCTGACGAAGGACAGAATATTTGTGTCAAAACTTGGAAATAAATGAATATATAAATAATTTAAATCGTTTTTTTCCAAATAAATCGTTAACTAAAAAAATTGTTATTAAAATTATTTCATTTCTTTTAATTTCCACATTGCAGGTTTGAAAGTGGTGTGTTGTTTTCCGTGGAAACGACCCATGTTACGATAATTTTGACTATTTATGATAACAAAATTAATGAAACACACATAAAAATAAACAAACTAGTGTGTCCACTGACCACAAGCCTCACCTGAAAAAAATAAATGTCTAAAATCAAATCGGAAATAAAATTGGAGACAAAAAGGGTCAAAAACGTAGAATTACTTATAGTTATATTGAAATTAAAATTTTGTATGTGGGCCCGAGAGGAGATAGACAGCTGCTTCTTCCTCCTCCTGGACTGCTAAGGGTTCCTCAAGGGTAGGAAACTGAAGACCAAGTTCCTCTTGGAGATCCAAATCTTCAGCCTCGCTCACTTGTTGGTCAAGGGCCACCGATGCGTTGTTGCATGATCTGTGAAAGTAGTGTATGCATAGATCAGTGCAAATTAGCCCTTCCCCTTTATGCAACTGCAGTTTTGTTACCAACCTAAACAGTTGTAAAACGGCTGTATATAGCGTTTTCTTAATTATTGGGAATTCTGGCCATTTTTTAGTGTGCTGTGGGTGGCATAAAGGTTGGTCGTAGAAAGAATTATTATACATAAAACTTATAGTGAATTTTGTCTATTTTAATTTTACAAAGCGTAGCTTTTTCGAAAAAACTCATAATTACTGTCTTTTAGCCCAAAAACCTAAAAATTGAGCAAATCTGGAAATTGTTCGCAAAAAGAAAACAATGTTCCGGGAATAACATCTATCAGAAAACCTCATATTCGTGTTCAGCGATGCAAAAAACAACAAGAATAAATATGAATAGGACTAACTTTCCGCTAACTTTCCTAGCATGCCTAGGCTATACACAGACATTCTGGAATTGCCCATAATGACCTGGTTTTTTAAGGTGATTATCCAAAAGGCTATTCTAATGGCTTTCTGGAATTTCCTAGGCCATTATCCAAAGGAAAACCAATCTAAACCTGCATCAGTCCAAAAGTACTAGATACACTAGAAACACAGATCAATCTGAGAAAATCTGCACTAGCAAATTTTTTCGGATTAATTTTGCAACGGGCCTTTGATGTAGAAACAAGATGCTAGTCTAAGATGCTGATTTGAAGCTGATCCCTTTCAAAAGGACCTTTACGGATGCAACCCTCAATACTAGACCTAAATGAATCCACATCCTACAATTTTTACTATTAATGTTTAATTAAATTGCGAATAAAAAAACTTTCAAACACCAGTAAGCCATTATGAGAAATACCAAAGAGTCATTAGGGAAAATTCCAATAGTTGTTTGGATGATGACCTTGGAAAAGCAAGATCATTATGGGGAATTCCATTACAAAACGAAGTGAAAGATCAAATGCCTGTATTTTACTGCTACCCTAACTATTAACGCTTTTCCGTTTAGGTACAATGTTATAATCAGTACATTGAAAATATTTACAGCACGAAAATTGTTACCACATATTGTCCTCGAAAGCGAAGATTTCTTTGACCCAAATATTTCTATGGTAATTTCGAATTTCGATGTTCAAATACAAACTACGATGACTCCTTATATTGGACAAAAAAAGTTGAGGTCATTTTAAACAAAAATCAATAGCATTGTAATATATAATTCATACTCAATGAAAGAATAAGATGCTTTCATTTGTTCAATCTTATTATGAAAAAATAAATGTTTTATACGTTCCTAAATCTTCCTATTGCGACGAAACTTTACGTTATCTATCTTTTATCTATAAAAAAAGTGGGAATTACAGATGAAATACCGAGGAAGAGGTGAATTATTTCTAATGAAACATGATATATGAGGACGTTCGAGCATCCATTTTTTATGGGTTCAGGCCACCTCCAAACTCAATTATGGAGAAGAAGTTCTGTCATTCCTTCAATATACTCACTAAAAGTAAAAGCAACCAAGATAAGGCCAAAATTTTCCGCCAGCTCATACAATACGTTTTCACTTCACCTAACGATCCCTGATTCGACGATGAGTTTAAAAATCGCGTGGAACGAGACCTTGACTCCGAATTGACCGAGAAAATCCTACATGAAAATAACCAGTTTTACTGCCCAATTACACTCATCCAAACCCCCAACTACTTCAAAAAAGGCAAAATGTCTGCACCTGGACAATACTCACTCAGTAGACTTAAACTGAGACACCTACCACCCTCAGCGATCTGACGCTTAATATCCATATACAATAAGTCCCTCACCATTTCGTACTTCCCCACGGCGTGGAAATCCTCCTCGGCACACACGCAGACACACAGACAATCACACACAAGCACGCTCGCACACAGACACAAACACAAACACAAACACACACACACACACACACACACACACACACACACACACACACACACACACACACACACACACACACCTACACATGTGGGAGTGTAGGGGTACACGCAAAGATATGCGCACTTACATGCACAACCACACGCACATACTCATGCACGCGCTCACCCACTCACGCACCTACACGTAATGTAAAAGTAACACAGCCCTGTAGGCAGGTTTTGATTTGAGAGGGGGCAATTGTAGTTTGAGAGGAGCAAACGTATTTTGATTTATGTAATTAATACAAAATGAAAAAAATTTAATTTTAGAAATAAAAGTGTAAACTTAAAAATTTGTTTTTAAAGTATTAACTTAACTTAACCATCACGACATTCTCTTGAGGGGTAAGCAAAACAACCCCTGTCTCTTATTTATTTTTCATTCACTATATTTCTGAATGCTTTCCTATCTCCGCATACCTCCCTAGCATCGGCAAGACTCACACATTGTCTCTAACATGTCATTTTGTTTTTAAAGCTCGTTATCTTTTTTTTCTTTTATCATATATTCTACTACATTCAGTCACGTTTTGCGCGGTTTACCAGGCCCGGTCTTACCGCTAACCTCACCCATTTATTGCGTAGTTCATTTTCTCAATGTGACCAAACCAACAGAATGTACTGCTTTTATATCTATCCGTCATCTTCTTTTTCTCGCCACACTCCGTCAGTAAGTACTCTTTCTTTATCTTATCCCTTCTCATTTTACCACAAGCGCTTCTCAGGAATCTCACACCCACGGCATTTATTTTTTTTGTGCTTATTTCGACATATCCATGTATCACTTCCATGCAGTACTGACGGGAAAAGTACGCCATTATAGATTGCTCGTTTCGCAGCTAGGATCGTGCTTTCGTTTCTCATTATCGTCAACATACTTCCAATCACGGTCCTTCCAGCATTGACCTTTCATCCAGTCTCGCCATCCATTGTACCATCTGTAGTAAACATCCTACCCAGATATACCAACTCGTCCACTTGCTCCACAGTTTCATCTGGCGGAGTAAATACTTTACTCTCCTTTCTACCTTCCCGATTGAACACCACAATCTTAGTTTTGTTCACGTTTATCTTTAGGTCCATGTGTTCACATACTGTATCAAACTTCTTCAGAGCAGTTTGTAGCTCATCCGCACTGGCACTTAATAAGACTGTATCGTCTGCATACACCAGAAAGTGGGTTAAGTGGAAGAGTACATGGATTCGTTCACTCACTGTGATCTTAGCGCTTCGAACCTAACCATTTGCTTCTTCAAATGTTATTGTTACGTCACCTAGCATTACACCATTTCTATCGGTACATGCTTGTCTAACACATTTATCCATGTATACATTGAACAACCACGGTAACATCCTCACAGCTTTGTCGTACTCCTTGCTGAATATTAAAGTATTCACTCACACCTCTCACCCTAACACATGCCCGGCTACGGTTTTATACTACCATTATTCCGCTTATTATACCGTTATTTACGCCATATTCAGTTAATATTTCCCACAGCTTCTCCCTATTCACTCTCTCGTATGGTTTCTCCAGATCTACAAACGCACAGTTTTTACACTTAAGCACTTTTCGATCACCGTCTGCGTATCCCAAATCTTAGTTTGTGTTTCTCATACGCTATCAATCAGTGTTCTTCCAAATTCCTTACCAGATACACTCAGAAAACTTATTGTTCTGTAGTTCTTACAATCACTCTTGATCCCCTTACGCTTATTACATGGTACAATGATAGCGCTCTTCCAATCCCTCGGCACTTTTCCACCCTTAAGGGATAATTTGAATAATTCACACAATTTTCGTATAAGCTTTACACTTCCATACTTTAACATTTCACCAGTGATTTCATCTACGCCTGATCCTTTACCGTTTTCAATCCCCCTTCCGTTTTCTTTACCCAGTGTATCCCAATTTCCTTCTTAGTTTCATTGTACATTCTCCATATTTAACCCTCTGTCTTACTCTCCTCACTACCGTACAGCTCCCCGAAATGTTCCTGGCAGCATTTCCTCACTTTACCATCGTCCCATATTATTTCGTCTCTCGTGTTAATCCTGCAGCGTTCTGTTTAGGGCCATATTTTGTATTTTTGACCCATTTCCAGAAGAGTATATTGTTTCCCTCAAAATCATTCTGCATTTTTTCTCCTTCCACAGCCACCATTTCCTCTTTACTTATTCTCACTGCCTTCTTCGCTTCTTTGTCTCTTAATCTGTACACCTCATACAGTCGCTTTTCCAAAGTCTCATTTTTTGCAGCACTCATTGCCATGTATGCGTCTTTTTTCTTACATACCGCCTTTTTTACCGATTCATTCCACAAAGCACATTTTTTCTTTCTACCTACAGTTGCCCTTCCACATATAAGCACGGCACAATAGACAACACAGTTTTTCACGCTTATCCATGCACTTACAACGTCAGTGGCTTTTATTTGTTCGTTCCACACTCTTTCATACACATTCAACTGTTTGCTTACAGCATTTACGTATTTAATTCTGGCTCCGTTACATTCTAGTTTGTCTACTCTAATTCTGAACGCTCGCACTACGTTTGCTTTCCTTTTCCAGATTGTGCCCTAAATACACTCTCGGTACAACCAAAAAGTGGTCCGATCCACACTCCGATCCGCGTATTACTTTTGTATCTTTCACCCGGTTTCTAAGTCGTTCATCATACACTATCAAATCAATCATACTTGTACATATGTGTATAAATATGCACATTCTTATGTTTAAACCACGTACTAGATACAAACAGGCTTTTCTCCACACAGATGTTCACCAGGTGTTCACCATTCGCATTGACTCTTTGGTCTCCGAACTTTCCTAGAATGCGTTCAGTGTGTTCTCCCTGTACACCGACCCATCCGTTCGTATCTCCCACTATCATCACTCTTTCGTTTGGCCTACATACGTTCAACACGTTCTTTAAATCATTCCAGAAATTCTAACACTATTGGACTGTTTCTCCATTAACCGGTGCAAAGCATGCAATGAGAAAATTCTTCGAAACTTCACTTTCATTGTGACCCACTTTACCCGGAGAGATACCAATTCGTACTGTTTAACACATCTTTTCGCTCATTCATTTACGATCAGCCCAGACCCTTTTGCGCCATGCACTTCAGTCTCAACGCATGACCATAGTGCTCGGCTGCCATCGTCCATCTCCACAGCATCCTTTCCTTTGCGCTTTGTCTCCGATACACACAGAATATCAAGGTGCCTTTCGTAAATTACATTCGCAATTTCAAATTCTCTACCATACATACCGCTAACATTCTAAGTACCGACTCGTCATTCATTACTTGCATAGTAGTCAGCAATGGGGCTTGTCTGTTTCGACCTTGACTGCTCCGTATAGCCAAGTCGGTCCGTGGTAGACCGGTTACTAGCCTTATCGTGCCCCGGACGATGTAGCATTCCCTACTAACGGCATCGTCTTACTACCGCACAGTGATTTGTCTAAAGCCCCGATACGTAAGAGAGTAAGAAGTAGAGATATAGACAGTCAAGAAATATATAAATAACATGGAGTGAATACTTACTGTATGAATATCTAGATGTACATAATACATATACATTTTTTTTTACTTACATACTTTTCAATCACATTGTTGTTTCAATAAGATTGTTCCCTCCGCGAGTCTTGGTTCTAGTGCACCGTACCGGACTTGCGGTTATTTCTTGCGAACAAACGATTTAATTATTTTTACTTTAAGGATTATTTGAATATGATTAAGATTAAATAAAGTAACAAAGGGAAAAGTTAGATTGAATTTTAAATTTGCAGTCAACGAATAATATATTAAAGATGTATTGTCCTATCTTTTGTATATTATATTTGTGTCAATATGCCGACAGAAAAAGGAGGTTCTTTACCGTTGCCCCTACAGGGGGTTAAGCTTTACTTGTAAAATATTGATTTAAGTACCGTAAAGTATAGTCATACAGACGTTTTCCGCCAATTTTTAATAAGATGCAGTTTTATTATTACGTTTTTTTTTTATTGTAGCTTTCATATTATTATATTACGTTCCCGGTCTCATGCAAATGCCTCTATATAACCCAATCTCTTTTAAACCGCACATGTTTTGTACCGTAACGTGTGTTACCATGATAATCTGCTTGCTCCATTACATACTATTTTTGTTAACATGTTGGTGTTTCCCGCATTTAGATGCTCAATTTACTACTCCGAGCACTACTTAATTGCCGCATTTAACAATCCCGATGTACAGGGTTATTCATAAGTAATGGGCCAAATTGTAACTACACGTTCAGACTGGCAAAAATAATAATATTTTGCCTAACAACCATGGCTCTAAGTCTGCTCCTTACTGAGATACAGGATATTAAAGTGAAAAAAATAAAATAGATTATTGTTAATAGATCAGCTATTTTTCTAGATAATGACTTGAAAATTGACTATGAAGTAGTTTTAGTAAGGTCAAACAGGAATATGTGAGAGCATTTGAGTTAACTGGTAGATGTCGCCACATATGCCATATTGAATAGATGAATTCCGCTACAAATTTTTTGTCACTCATTAATTTATAACTTACTTATTTAATTTGGATAGCTTCATCATTTCTGTATAAGAAAGGTATTCTTTGTTGATCTTCAAAATATCAACCGTTTTCGAGATATCTGAATTTTACTAATTCACCGTATGCCCCCCCCGCCGGTTGAACTTTACATTTACCTAACCGTAATTGATAATTGATAATAATATTGAAATGAAATGATTCAAAAATTAAAGTAATAGAACACACTTATTTTTATAAAATATTATACGATAGTTAATAAAAAGAAAGACAACATTAGAACAAACTTGAACTAGAACCACTTACGAGAACACTTTTACTTAAAACCTACATTATAATCTTAACGTTTTGTGAATTTAAGTTTATTAATTAAATTTAAGCTACTGCAAAATGTTTTAAACATGACCACCATCAGCACTTAAACACGCATTTAACCGTTTAGTTAAGGATTGTCAGACTTTAAAAAATGTGGCACGATTATTTCATATTGAATTGGCTGCATTTTGGATTCTATTCCATAACTCGTCTCGTGTATTTATAGGTTCGGCATAAACCATTGATTTCATGTAACCCCACACATGAAAATCAATTGGATCAGTTGAATACAACGGTGAGGGAATGTTGTATTCAGATGATCGCGCACAGGAAGTGGAAAATGTGGAGGAGCACCGTCTTGCATGAACCACATCTTTCTTCTTAGTTGTAACGGAAGATCTCCTAAGAGGTCGACTAAGTCATTATTTAAAAAATTCAACTGGGCCCAGTAATGTATTGCCTAGTCCACAACGTCACACATTTATCTTAAACTCGTGCTGGAAATGTCTATCTTTTTTTGAACGATGCTTTTCACTTTCCCAGGTATGATTATTTCGCCAACTAAAAACTCCGCGTCTGGTGAACGTTGCTTCATCCGTGAAAAGAATGGTATTCAGAAATGTTGAATTATTATTCAATTTCCTCTTTGGCCACTGACAAAATTCAACTCTGGAACGATAATCTGTTGGAAGTAAATTTTGCACAGGTGTAAAATTCTAATTACGGACGGTTGGCTTATTCCAGTAGCTGCAGATAATCGGCGAGTGCTTATTTAAGAATTTTTCGCAACTCTTACCAAAACTTTCGTCTTCTTGCTGCGGGGTAATAATTTTGGGACGTCCTGTATGATATTTTGGGTGAAATTAAGCTATTTCACCCAATCGATTATAAAGATTTTGAAATACCTTACGGTTTGGCTATCTTCTGTTAGGGTACATTTCACGATATTGTCTCGTTGCTGCATGCCCAGAAAAACTTTATCTTGCGTAAACGCAAATCAAGTCTCTCATTTCTTCGTTTGAAAAGTGATTATGTCTCGGCATTTTTACTTATGTTAGAACAAGAATTAATTAGTTTACCTAACAATAAAATGTTTCAATCTGTTCAATAAACGTCAAAATTTTACTAAACGCGTTGTTTTTGTCAACATTTCATGGCATGCTTTTGTCTTAATAAATGAATGCTATGTATTATGTATCCATCACTAAAATTTTGTTGTGAGCTTCCTTTTATACTTAAATAGAAGAACTTTTACGTTCATTATTGGTTTTCTCAATAACATATATTACATAAAAATAAATAAATGTTGCTTTATTACTTTATAATTTTTGTGTCACTTTATTTTAAAAACAAAATTAATTTTTTCGATATCTAAGGTTACGAAGCATTCCATACACTATTTTTTCACAATCAGTCGTCATCAATTACGGTCATTAAGCTTAAATTTAATTAATAAACTTAACTTCACAAAACTTTAAGATTATGATGTAGGTTTTAGGTAAACGAGTTTTCGTAAGTGGTTCTAACGTTGTCTTCCTTTTTATTAAGTGGCGTATAATATTTTATAAAAATAAGTGTGCTTTATTACTTTAATTTTTGCATCATTTCATTTTAATATTATTATCAATTATCAATTACGGTTAGGTAAATGTAAAGTACAACCGGGAGGGGCCATACGGTGAATTAGTAAAATTTAAATATCTCGAAAACGGTTAATATTTTGAAGATCAACAAAGAATACCTTTTTTATACAGAAGTTAAATAAGTAAGTTATAAATTAATGAGTGACAAAAAATGTTTCCTCTCACATATTTTTGTTTGCCCTTACTAAAACTACTTCATACTCAATTTTCAAGTCATTATCTAGAAAAATATCTGATCTATTAACGATAATCTATTTTATTTTTTTCACTTTAACATCTTGTATCTCAGTAAGGAGCAGACTTAGACCCATGGTTGTTAAGCAAAATATCATTATTTTTGCCTTCTGAAGGTTACAATTTGGCCCATTACTTATGAATCACCCTGTAGACAAACCAAACAAAAACACAAACACTAGATTTTTTCACATTTAAATGATTGACTACACTTATTTCACTGCATTTTTCAGTTTGTAAAGCATACAATTTTAATAACGTATTTATATATATATATATATATCTATATATATATATATATATATATATATATATATATATATATATATATATATATATATATATATATATATATATATATATATATATATATATATATATATATATATATATATATATATATATATATATTTGGTTATGGCAATTATTTAAAACTAAATTAGCACTTTAAATGATTTAAAAATTACGTAACACATAGATGTCCGTACTCAACTTAAAATAATGTTTCCGGTTTTTTCTATCATTAAATTAGAAGACACAGTGGGCAACTTTCTTTTTAGGCACTGCCCACTCTGCCCCCGTCAGCCACGGGCCGGTAAAGTATGTTTACTAAAACTGTAGCACATGGAGTGCACGTATTGCCCTCAATATGGATATAATGATTTGGTAAATATTACGTTCCATATTTTGTCGGAAAATGTATTTTCGTTGCAATACACAATCCGCATATAATGAAAGCTTTAATCCAACTACCTACTACTGAACAACTAACTGTTAGTAGATGGGTGCCACAAGAGAAATGTTATCCCTACTACTACGTAGATAGGTAGAAGCAGCATAATTGAAGCCGACATGTAAAAAAGGATAAACATACTAATAGTACTCAATACTGCGCTTGCCCGTATTTGTATTCAAATACAGAATGTGTCAAAATTTAAAGATCATATCAGATAGAGATTAATAGACATAAATTCACGTTAACGTAAAAAAAAATTCCAAAGCCGCCCGCTTCAATAAAAATATCGATAATACAGCTACAGTATTTTCAATCATAATTATTTGTATGTAGAATTAAATTTTGTTTAAAAAATATGTCTATACGTTTTGTTATAAAATGAATCCTTATTCAGATATTGGAAAAATTTGAACTAACACTTAAATTATACCTTATGAATTTTTGTGTCGCTAAATTACGCGTCGTATGAAAAAACTGCTTAGAACATAACTAATCGAAATGTTTATGTCTGGGTATTTTATATCTTCGAAATATACAGCTGTTAGAAATATTTGATAAAAACCAAAAACTGACCCTAATAAACTCTCCCCTCACCACTGCTGTAAGCCAAACGAAAAGCTTAAATAAAAAATTTTAAGTACGTAGGTATTCTCGTTCTGGAGTTATCGTGGATACTACCATACATCCACACACACAGACATCGTGACCGATCTTGTCGAAAATTGGCCAACATTTGTAAAATGAGCTAGTAAGTTGATTTAGCAGTAGGGGAAAGTGGTCACCCTTCGTACACGGGGCACATTCGTACAGTAAGCATAACACTAAAACTAAATGACGCACAAAGACGAGTTTACGTGTATGCATAGACATATCACCCGCCATATTGCTTTAAGAACATCGCGCCAATCGCGTCATTCTATGAGTGCCGAGAAGCCGCCACGTGTTTTCGCGCCTAGTGAATAATTTTTTTACTGAAGTTTACCATCGCATTGTAAGTAGAATTTTTATGTTTTTGACAAAATGATGATGGCGTATTTATGTTGGCATTGTTTATTTTGCGTTTTAATAACTAATATTTCTATATATAAATTCGAATTTATATAAAGTTGTATTTTAATATTGTGCAACGCTTGGGGTACATTCGGACAGTACTACGGGGGGCACGTTCGTACGCGTACAAATGCTCCCCCTTAGATCGCATTAAAAAAAATCATTTGCTTCTAGCAAAATCTTTTATTAAATTTTAATATTTCGTTGCAGAATCATGGTGCGAAAATATAAAAAAATGGGTGCGCGAAGCCAAGAAGTAGATGAGGAGTCCGTAAATTCAGCAATTGAGGAAGTAGTACAAGGACGTTTGTCTTATAGAAAAGCCGCGTTGAAATACAACATCAAAACATCAACGTTGGAAAACCGAGTGAAGAGATTTAGAGATGCTGTAAAGAATGATAAACCCTCACGTACTTTTCATTCCAAATTTACAAGTCTACAAGTCTTCTTCTTAGAAGAAGAGGCGCGTTTAAATGACTACATTAGTAATTGTTGCAAGATGCATTATGGGCTTACGACAGTACAAATTCGCAAACCTGCTTATGAATACGCTAAAGCATTGAATGTAAAGTATCCAGCAAAATGGGACGAAAATCAAATGGCTGGCTTAGAGTGGATGCGTAAATACAGGGAACGAAATCCAAATCTCAGTTTGCGAAAGCCAGAAAACACCAGCGCTGCACGATCATTCGCTTTTAATAAAACCGCAGTTACAGCGTTTTATAATAACTTGACCGAAGTCTTCCAGCTACATAATTTTACTCCCGACAGGATATTTAACTTTGATGAGTCCGGTGTGTCTACTGTTTTGGACACTCCTAAAGTTTTGGCTCATAAATCACAGAAACAAGTTGAGCAAATCGTTTCAG
Organism: Vesta saturnalis; assembly: GCA_036346205.1. Classification (NCBI taxonomy): domain Eukaryota; kingdom Metazoa; phylum Arthropoda; class Insecta; order Coleoptera; family Lampyridae; genus Vesta; species Vesta saturnalis. Next base: position 1,397,231 of record JARFJB010001946.1, read on the forward strand.
CAGAAAGAGGCGAACTTGTTACTTTTGGTGCTATAATTTCAGCAAGTGGAAATACTATCCCACCGCTATTTGTATTTCCACGAGTGCACTACAAAGACCATTTCCTTGAAGGTGCACCTGAAGGAAGCATCGGGGCTGCAAATAGAAGTGGATGGATAAATACTGACATATTTGTTTCAGTATTAAAACACATTCAGAAGCACACACTGAGCTCTAAGGATCATCCGATGTTATTATTATGTGATAATCACGAAAGCCACATCAGTTTACAGGCTATAACGTATGCTCGAGATAATGGAATAACGTTTGTGTCTTTTCCTCCACACACAAGCCATCGCTTGCAACCGTTAGATGTTGGAGTGTTTGGGCCTTTTAAGTCTAAGTTGAAAATAGCGTTTAATAACTGGCATATCATGAATCCGGGAAAAACGGCCAGCATTTACATTATTCCTAAACTGGTTAAACTTGCGTATATGGAATCTTTTACAGCGAAGAATATTACAAGTGGATTTGCTAAGCCAGGCATATGGCCGTTGAATGAAATGGCATTCGGCAATGAAGATTTTGCCCCTATTAATGTGTATACTTCAAATACTTCTGAAAATATTGCAACCAACCCGGAAACAAATTCTGTCACTCTAGAACCACAACCTTTTATTAGTTTGCCACCGGCTGATATGAATGAGGAAGATCTGCTACCAGAGAGTAATAGAATACAGTCTCGTCCGTCATCTGCTTCCTTGTTCCAAGATCACCAAGAAAATATCACCGAAACTTGTGAACCTTCCACCTCTACAGGCGAGACTACACCTGAACCGACTATTAATATTCCCATAACACCAGAAGTCATAAGACCCTATCCTACAGTTGTAAGAAGCAGAAACACCAAAAAAGGAAGAAAACCGGGCAAGTCCTGTATTTACACTGATACACCTGAAAAAATGCACTAGAAGAGAGACATAGACAGAAAGAAATGAAAAAACTAGAACAGGAAAGAAAAGCCAGAACTAAGGAAGTGAAACGTTGTGTGCTTTCAAAATTAAAGAAAAAGAAAGCTAAAATAATAGAAAGTGATTCAGAAGAATCCGAAGAATCCCAAATAAGCTTACATGAAAGCTCTACCTCTCCGTTGGATTTCGAAACCGATGAAGATTCCGATATAAATAATGATGTGACACTGACACCAGAGAATATCAAAGATAACTGTTATATTTTGGTAAAGTTTCTAATGAAAACATCTATAGTATATTACGTGGGAAAAGTCCTTAAACATTATTCACCAACGGAGCTGAAAGTTTCCTATCTTCGCAAGAAACCAGGGTGTTGGTCTTTTGTTTTCCCCGATGTGGAAGATATCCACACATTGTATATCGATGACGTTGCTAAGATCCTCCCTGATCCTCAACAACGGTCACATTGTACAGTAAGAAGGTCAAGACTGTTTACTTTTGCCATTAATTTAACTAATTTTAATGTTCAATAACTTTAAAGTTAAATATTATTAAGTTAGTTGGCTGTTTAATTAACCTGTATGAATCTACCCCATGGTGTACCAAAGTACCCCACCTGCTGTCCGAAAGTACCCCATACGTGAGGTGCGTTCGTACAAATATCTTATCCTAGAAAAATCGCTATAACTTTTTAAGCTTTTAAAATAGTAGATTCAGACTTTTTTGTAATTAACTACAATATATTTACTACACTTATGCGCATAAGCTAGATAAATAAGTCCGTTAATCATATACTAAGTAACAAAAATGTAAAAAGTGTACGAAGGGTGACCACTCTCCCCTAGTGAAAAAAAAGTCAACCGCATAACCTTCTCCTTCTATACCTGCATGTGTATATGTAAGTTGGGAGGTAAAAATGCACAAAGTTTATGCATTATTATAGTAATGTAAAAGCAACATTTGAAAGTGCGTTTTTTAATAAAATGAATATATAGCAATGCCTACCATTTTGTCTATGAAATAACTGAAAAAGAAGAGATAACGATACAATTTATTGAAGATGCTAGTGTAAGGTGTAAATAAACAGGCAAATTAAACAGCAGTTATACAAACAGCATATATTGTTATAGGTGCATTAGTACTTAGTAGGTATAAATTCAACTCTTTTTAGTATCTAATGAACTTCTATAAACTTTGGAAACAAACTCCCTTTGTAAGAAATAAAACATATATATGATTTCACAAGTTTTATTAAATGTATAAAATGTACAACTCATTGATTTTTAAATATAATTAATCTGGACAAACGGTTACGAATTGTACTATCTTTCATTGTCTGCTCTCTAGAAAAAAAAATGAAACCTTAAATTCATATACTGGGAAATTATTAAGTGGATTAATTCATATCGATGATTATCAAATAAATTTTGATTAGCCACATGAGCAGAATGTTCATCTGATAAAAATATACTTTGATTTACCAAGTGATATGTATAATTTTTTAAAACTAAAAGTATGTTTCTCTTTTGTAAATTTTTTTGATTTTCTCTTAACTGTCTTTCAGCAGTTTTACATCTGGTGAAGCGTTTATTAAATGACCCCATTCTTTTCTTTTTTGTAAATCTGAATAACATACTTCCGATAATAACTGAAATTTACAAACATTGCACACAATTTTTTTCAATAGTTTTTTACAAATAAACCCTGAAACATACCCAATAATGTCTTCTAAATATGGTGACAATTCATATAATGATTGCATATAATCATGGTCTGTTCGATCAAACCAATTCTGACTGGGATCATCAATTAAAAAATCCAAACCTTTTTTTGAATGACCTGTACAATTTGTAATGTTTAAAATAGGGATATGTTGTAAATCAACACAATTTCCATACCCGGATCCTGAAATTTGTGTTGTCAATATTAACCTTTCAAAAGCAAATTTAAATTGAAGTGCTGAAGGATTATTATTGGAACCAGTTCTATTTCGTACAGCACTGAAGAAAATTTCTAAGTGGTCTTGACTTAATTTATATGTTGGTAAATATTTTAATGATGTATGTACTTTCAGATAATTGTACAATTCAATTGAATTAATTAAATTGATAATAAATCCGATAAAACCAGTTTTCTTTTTGGATTCAATTAAGAGACTTCCAGATTTTAATTTTAAGTTTGTAATATATTCTATAATATTATTACTTTTCAAAATAAAATCATTTAACGTTTTGTCTGAAATACGTAAGGCATATTTATATTTTGCAAAACAATGCTTTGAATTTAACAAATCAAAAGCATCATTAAAATTTTCACAAAATTGTGCTGTTCCGTCACAATCCATAAATTCTTTTAAATGTAAATCTTGTTCGCAAAATACCAGAGCAGCTGCAACACTTTTGCTTAGTGTTTGTGCTGCAAGGCGTACATTCATTTTCTTTTCCACGAAGTTTATATGCTGCTTTGTCAATTTATTTCCTGCAGTTAGTCCTTCGTCTGCTTGCAACTTTTGCAGGTTACATATAAACTGCCATTTAGCAGTACCTTCGGATGTAAGAATTTCCTGGCAAGATGCAAAGGAGTTACGGATTAATTTCACCATGTGAGCTGCATCCCAAAATATAAAAATCTAAAAATATGTAGTACAAGTTAAATTAATATATTGCGATACAATATAAAATTACACACCTTCTCTTTTGTAACAGGATTTAAAATCCATGGTTGAAAATTATTTGTACCATAATCAAAATTTGCATTAAAGATCTTGCACATTGCAATATTCACTGCAGCTCCATCAAATGTAATAGAATGGCATTTAGCCCCAGTTGAAACTAAAAGCTCTAAACATTTATGTAAAAGATTTGCTCTTTCTTCTGCATTGAAGTTATTTATTAAAAAGTATCCCAATGGAATTTTCCAATGTCCATTAATAGCAACTGCCATGAGTTTCTCGCATGGGGACATTCCTCATTAACATCAGTATTGTTTGTGCCAATATCTATAAAGCCATGAAATTTATTGTTATGCCATTGGATATAGTCTCGTATCGACATTTCATCCAAAGTCATGTTTACTATGACTTCCTCTTTAGAAGCTTTTAATTTGATAGCTGAAAAAGCTTCTGCAGTAAATCCGGGCTCCCCACCAACAACCTGATACCACTTCGCAAGTGTAGATGGATGTGGAAGCATGTTCCCAAAATATTTTCTGACATAACGATATGCTTTGGATGAATAAAATTGTAATGTAAGAGCAAGTTTTCTAAGTGCAGGAGAATATTTCTTGGCCTCGCCTTGAAGTTTTCTTTTGAATAGTTCACTTAATGAATCAGAACATTCTGTATGTAACAAAATGTATAGTATAGATGACTATAAACGTATAAATACAGTTCGTGCAAATCAAAAAGCAATCACCTGATTGCTATATGATTCTATATTGAAAAACTAGTTTTATAGTGTGACATGCAACTGGTTTTGAATTGTACTAGGTATAGATTTGTACTTTCCATTCTTTAAATAAAATTAAATTTAATTGAAATGTAAATGAAAGATAGAAATGTATAATTACTTGTAGCACTTCCTCGGCAGCTTCTGAAATCAAATTCTTGGACTTCAGGTGCCTTAAAATATCTTCAATATCATGCATTTTGTTTTCAAGTCGGCGAACCTTTTGTTGAAGAGTGCTTATTTGTACCCGTTGCTGCATGACAATATTAGCAGCGATTTCAATGTTTCGCTTGGCCCTTTTCGGAGTTGAAAAATCAGAATCACAATTAATGTCACCAACATAACGTTTTCGAGAAGGAGTAGTCGTAGGAGATTGGGGCAAACAAACATTCATTACAGAATTATCTTCAGGAGAAATGTACTGATTTTCCTGTACAGTACTCTTCTCAGGATGTTGAATAACTTGTGCAACTTGTCTAAACAAAATAACACTTAATCAAATTGAATAAAAGTAAAAAATTTTTTACTTACGTAGATATTGGAAATTGTGACTTGGGCAAAGATCCTGGCAATAAACGTTTTCGAGTTTTTGCTGTTTTCGAATAACAACTGACATCAAAATGTAATGAACGTATGCGGGAGTTCTTCAAAACTTTTTCTGATTTTAAGCCTAGACGGTTTATCCAATTTTCACGCACAAGTATATTCTTTGGAAATCTACATGTACATACGATACAGACTAAAAATGTGCCTTTGTTTTCAAAAGTAACTTACAAATGAAAAGGCTCATTGGAACTCCATTGTTCACAAACAACACAAAAATTACCAGCTATTGAATAACCACTCATGGATGAAAGAGAAGTCATGGTGAGTATTGATTACACAATTTTTACTAATTTAGTTTGTTAGGTAATCTAAATACAATGCGTTTTTTAAAAAAATAAAACACTAAAGTATAACACAAATTAACCTCAAATCACTATAATAAGAAAACATAAATATGTTTCTGAGGACGCGCATTTGAGAGTACTATTTTACCTTTACACCTCCCCGTTTTCCCCTTACACCGAATACAAGAATACTCATGGTTTTTAATACAACTAATTGCTTCTACCTCTACGTAGTAGTAGGCATAACATTTCTCTGGGTGCCACCTGCGCGGCCAGTTTGTTTTTAATTATGACGTCACAATTAAAAGTGGTATGGAGGTAGTCACATGGCCGCTCCACCTCCACGTGGCCACGCCCACTTCTATCTTATCAGTCGTGTGCGCGCATACAACCTCAGGCCGAGCGTTCTGATTGGAGGACCTAATAGCAGGCCACACCCCCTGTTTTATGATTCGTGGCGGCCATTTATGTTTTGGTCTGAGGGTACACCACGTCTACTGGTTTCTGATTGGTCCTTAGACTCCGCCCAGCATAAGGTTCAAATCAATTAATCGGATTAATTACTCCATCAAATAAGTAAGCCAATCTTAATCAAAGCAGTTAATCAATCAAAGCAGGTAATCAATCAAAGCAGTTAATCAATCAAAGCAGTTAATCAATCAAAGCAGTTAATCAATAAATCAGATCAATCTCAATCTGATCAATCTCGATCAAAAGGGCCTAAGGGGTAGGACGCACTGCTTCCAGATGACCAGATCAATCTCAATCAAATAGATCTCGACCAAAAGGACCTAAGGGTAGGCCACACCCCTTCCAGATGACCAGATAAAACTCAATCAGATTGATCTCAACCAAATCAGATAATTAAAAGTTGTGGATCAAATCAATCAATTTCAATCAAGTCAATTAATCAATAAATCAAATCAATTAATCAAACCAATTAATCAAATCAATTAAGTGAATCAATCTCAACCAAATCAATTAATTGATCAATCAGATTAACCTCGATCATCCAATTAATCAGATCAATCTCAACCAAACCAATATCAAGTACGCCATCTGATGGTGTATTTCTAGGACTAGTGAATCTTTTCTGTAATAGAGGTTGAACGTGGCTCCATCTAGCGGTAAGTACATGCAGATCCCTGTAAACTTTAGGGACGGAAATTTGAAAATAGTATTGTAATAAGTGGGGTTCTTCATACTATCTCACAACAAATCAATTTGTTTTTAATCTGTTTTAAATTTTGTCGGCCATTTTGTTTTGGCGGGATATTTAAAATAGTATTTGTTTTGTCGGTCATTTTTGTTGTGGGGTGGGGGATTTGAAATAGTGTTCTAGTAAGTAGAACAGAATGTAAATAGCGAAATTGTGTTTCAAGGGCCGTTCACTTTTATCGTAATTACATAATTAACAAGTTCACTTTCATCTCCAATCGTGATAATACACTTCATCTTTTATTTTAAACACGGCGGTACAACAAAAAGTGATTGTAACATACTAAATAACATAATTCCGATAACTTATCTCACCCCTAAAGAAGGACCCTACGCTAAAATCGCTGGGTTGGGCGCGTTGGGTACTGAACTAATAACAAAAATAAAAGGCGATCACCTTATCTAAACCCAGAAAATAATTTACTTTTCTTTGAAACGATAAATAATAGGTCATGAGGCAGTCTTGCAGTTGGTACCTAAATACAAAAACAATCTAGAAGAGCATTTAAGAAGCCTTATAAAGGTTTTTATACTAAAACAAACTCGTCGCTCATAGCTCCGAAAGAGCTCATTCCGAAACAACAAAACTACATCTATATTTTACTGCTTTAATCAGGGTTACCGTAGACCATTAAGTGTACGGTAGCCTCGATTAAAAATAGAGCAAGCTTCTGCGATACCTACTCTGACCTAGTCCATATAAGGTAAGAATCAAATATCTATGCCACCTAAGCATTTTAACCGTAACGAAAAAGGGTCCTCCTGGCACATTCCCCATGTGGAATTTGGTTTAACTTACCTGAATCACACAATCCATTAAATATTAATATAAATTTTATCTTCAGGTGTACTAGATGCAACAAACTAGCCACATTAAAAAAAAAACATCCCAAGCAAATTTGCGGTACACACCATAGCCTGGTCTACGTATACCCTCAATCATTCTGAGATATTTAACAATACGTAAATTTAGTCTATGCTGATAGATGCTTATGCTAATATTCTAGTACACTAGTAAGATGTTACTCACTTACATTGTAGTGGAGAGGGAATTAAAGTGGGTTTTGTTGAAGTAATCCCATACCAATTTGTTTATTTATAGGCGATGTAATATTAAACGAAAACATTCTTTATTCGTTTATAAAGTATTATATATTACCACTACAGGAAGCAGGTCGTCTATAAGCTACGGTGTCACGGACTTCGTATTAAAGGTCCGATACAGATATAGAGTAAGGTTTTCCACAGAAAATTACCACAGAATTTAACCCACCGAAAGACTTTAGAAAAAACCTAAGCTTTTAAGTAAACTAATTCAAATTAATATCTCAATAATCGTAATATACAAAAGATAACTTTACAATGACTCACCCGAGAAAACGTGAAAGATAAGTAGCTGCACCTTTACTTACATTTTTCCACCAAAATTAAAGATAGCATCAGGCAACTATTCAAAAGAAAAAAAACAGAGCATTGTTGCTAAATCATTTTAAAACACATTTTATTATTTTTCAATATCAAAGAGGTAAAAGCAGAGTTGCCAATTTTATTTTAAGTCTGAATATTATATATCCAATTGTTTAATATGTAAACCAATTAATAAATAAATACTAAAAACTAATGAACTTAAAATTATTTAAAATCAGTAGATAACAGAGACATCCTTATCAGCTGTAACTAAATTGATTCAGAAGTTTATACTAATTGGACATGTAACAGTATCCGGTGACAGGCGTGAGAGCCAGGAATCGCGTAGGGAGCAATCTGGTTGAAACGTGGTGTGATCAAAGGGTATGCAAGTTAAAAATGTATACGTATATATGGACATTTAGATATCCATACAATAAGTATACACTCTATTATTTATATCTTTATTGCCTCTGTGTATACTTCTACTTCTGACTTCCTTACGTGTCCAGACAGTAGACAAATAACTTTCCTGTAGTAGGACGATACCGTTAGTAGGGAAAGCTACGATTTGGCAAGTAACCGGTCTGCTCGCTAAAGAGAACAACAAAATTGCCTCGGATCGACCTGGCTACAAGGGGCCGTCAAGGTCGAAACAGACAAGCCCCGTTGCTGACGACTGTGCAAAGAATGAGTGGCGAGTAGGGACGTGAAATGTTAGATATATGCATGGTAAAGAATTTGAAATTGCGAATGTAATGTACGAAAGACACTTTGATATTCTGTGCGTATCGGAGACAAAGCCCAAAGGAAAGGATGCTGTGGGGATGGAGGATGGCAGCCTAGCACTATGGTCCGAAGTTGAGACTGAAGTGCATAGTGCAAAAGGAGTTGGGGTGATCGTAAGTGAAAGAGCGAAAAGATGTGTTAAACAGTACGAATTGGTATCTCCCCGGGTAATATGGGTTAGAATGAAAGTGAAGGTTCGAAGCATTTTTCTTATTGCATGCTATACACCGGTAATGGAGAAAGAGACCAGGAGCGTGCGAACTTCCGGAATGAAGTAGAGAACGTGTTGAATGTATGTAATCCAAACGAAAGAGTGATGATAGTGGGGGATATGAACGGATGGGTAGGTGTACAGAAAGAACATACTGAACACGTTCTAGGAAAGTTCGGAGACCACAGAGTCAATGAGAATGGTGAACGCCTGAGTGGTGGGAAGCCTGTTTGTATCCAATACGTGGTTTGAACATAAAAATGTGCACATGGTAAAGAGGTGAATCTAAAAGTATGTTAGACTTGATAGTGTACGATGAGCGGCTTAGAAACCTGGCGAAAGACACAAAAGTAATGCACGTCTAGAATTAGGGAAGACAAACTAGTGGATAATGGTGCGATAATGAAATACGCAAATGCTGTGAGTAAAGAGTTGAAAGTGAATGAAACAGTGTGGAACAAACAAATAAAAGACACAGACGGGGAAATTGCATGGATAACCTTAAAAAACTGTTGCCAATTGTGCCGTGCGGATATGTGGAAGGGCGACTGTAGGTAGATAGAAGAAATGTTTTGAATGAGTCGGAAAAAATGCAGTATATAAGAAAAAAGATGCGTACATGGAAATGAGTGCTGCAAAAAGTGAGATTGAGAAAAAGCGATTGTATGAGGTGTACAGATTAAGATAAAGAACAAGTAAAGAGGAAGTTATGGCTGTGGAAGGAGAGAAAATGCAGAACGGTTTTGAGGGAAACGAACAACTCTTCTGGAAATGGATCAAAAATTCAAAACGTGGCCCAAAACAGAACACTGCAGGAGTGACCAATACGAGTAACGAAATAGTATGGGATGATTGTGAAGTGAGGAGATGCTGGCAAGAATATTTCGGAAAGCTGTACAGTAGTGTCGAAAATAAGACTGCAGGGTTAACTAAGGAGAATGTAGAAGGAATGGTGAATGAAACTGAGGGTAGTGCGATGAATGAGGTAGAGCAAACCATAGGAAGGTTGAAAAAGGCAAGGGAGCAGGCGTAGATCAAATCACTGGTGTAACGCTAAAGTATGGGGGTGCAAAGCTTACACGAAGATTGTGTGAATTATTCAATGTATGGCTTATGTGTGGAAAAGTCCCGAGGGATTGGAAAAACGCGATCATTGTACCACTGTATAAGGGTAAGGGGAACAAGAGTGATTGCAAGAACTAGAGAGGAATAAGTGTGCTCAGTGTCTGGTGAAGTATTTGGAAGAATTCTGATTGACGGCACGAGAAACTACGCAAACTGAGATTTGGAATGTGCAGGGTGGTTTCATGCCAGAGAGAGGATGTGTCGATCAAATGGTTGCTCTCCAGTAGGTGATCGAAAAGTGCTTAAGGGTAAAAAGGAAGCAGTACTATGCGTTTGTAGGTCTGGAGAAATCATACGCAAGAGTGAATAGGGAGAAGCTGAAGGAAATATTGACTGAAATTGGCGTAAATAAAGGTCTAATAAACGGAACAAGGGCAGTATACACCGGTAGCCGGGCATGTGTTAGGGTGAGAGGTGTGAGTGAATACTTTAATATTGAGCAAGGAGTGCAACAAGGCTGTGTGATGTCACCGTGGTTATTCAATGTATACATGGATAAATGTGCTAGACAAGCATGTACCGGTACAAATGGTGAAATGGTTGGTGACGTAAATGTACGAGTTCTGGTGTGTGAAGATGACACATTGTTATTAAGTGACAGTGTGGGTGAGCTGCAAACCGCTCTGAGGAAGTTTGATACAGTCTGTGAGAGCATGGATCTAAAGGCAACCGTGAAAAAACTAAGATTGTGGTGTTCAATCGGAAAGGTGGAAAGAAGAGTAGAGCATTTACCCTACAAGATGAAATTGTGAAGCAAGTGGACAAGTTGGTATATCTGGGTAGAATGTTTACTGCAGATGGTACAATGGAGAGCGAGATTGGACGAAGTGTCAATGCTGGAAGAAAAGTGATTGGAAGTATGTGGACGATAATGGGAAACGAAAGCATGAGCCTAGCTGCGAAACGAGCAATCTATAATGGCGTGTCTGTCCCATCAGTACTGTATGAAAGTGAGACATGGGTATGTCAAAAAAAGCACGAAAGAAAGATAAATGCCGCGGGTATGAGATTCCTGAGAAACGCATGTGGTAAAATGACAAAGGACAAGATAAAGGATGAATGCATAATGACGGAGTGTGGCGAGGAAGAGACCATAATGTATAGATATAAAAGTAGTACATTAGGTTGGTTTGGTCACATTGAGAGAATGAACAACGCAAGGTTAACGAAGCAAATATATGTGGGTGAGGTTAGAAGAAAGGTCGGGTCTGGTAGGCCGCGTAAAAGTTGGCTGAATGCAGTGGAATGTATGATAAAGGAAAGAAAGATAAGGAGCTTTAAAAATAAAAGGGAATGTCAGAGACAATGTATGAACCTTGCGGAAGCCAGGGAAGTATGCGTAGATAGGAAAGCATGAAGAAAGATTGTGAATGAAAAATAAATACGAGGCAGGGATTCTTTTACCTACCCCACAAGGGAATGGCGTGAAGCTTAAGTTAAGTTAAGTTAAGGACATGTAGTGTGTAAGGTTACATAGGCAGGTATATCAATAATGCAAGAAAAATTGAAAGCAAAAAAAGTCAAGATACGTAGTAATTGTTAAATATCTGGTGTGGAACAACACACTACCTTCCAACCTACAAAGTAGAAGAAATGAACTAATTTTAAAAATAATTATTTTAGGATAGGTATGCAACCTCTTCTTTAATTGTTCATAATAGGCAACATTGTAAAAACAAAGACAATAATCTGTCACACGGTTGTTCAAAACTTCATTTTAGATAGAAGTTAATAGACATCTAAACGCTAATTTGAAAAAATTCCAAAATCAAGCGCTTTTATAAGATATCAATAATACAGTTTAAGCATGTTTAATCCCATATATACTTATTTTGATTTATGTTAAGAAGCTTAATAAAGAATAGTTATGTGTAATTAACATTTATTTAAAAATATGTCTACACATTTTCTTATACAATTAATCGCTATTCAGACAACCCACCCCGCGCTGAATTTCTCCCAAAATCTAATCAGCTCGAGGAAAAATGAAAACCTTAAATACAAAAGGTTAAGTACGTAGCTGTTGGCGTTCTACAGTTATCATGGGTACTACATCTGCATACCCACACACGCACGCACTGATACGCACCCACTCACGAACACGCATATGCAAACACATACTCACGTACGCACGAACGCACATGCGCACGTAAACGCTCACGCACACGGGCACACACGTACACACACATCCCCACGCACACACATACACGCACACGCACGCACGCACTTACCCACGGGCGCGCACTGCACGCGCACGCACCACGCGCGCGCTCACGCTCACTTTCACATGTACAAAGAAAGCGGTCACTCACAGGAGCTAGGTATATACAGTGGGAGAGCCATTTCAATGGAGATTGATCTGATTGATTGATTGAGATTAATCTGCTTATTTGATTTGATTAATTGATCTGACCAATTGAATTGATTAATTGATTGGATTACTTAATTTAAGCCTTAGGCCCCCAGTCATCTGGAAGGGTGCAGCCTTCCCTTAAGTCCTATAGATCGAGATTGATTGATTAATCGATTTGATCAATTAATCTGGTTAATTGATTGAGCCTTAGGCCTCCAATCAGAACGCAGGCTGGGTAGAGTCTAAGGACCAATCAGAAAGGAGTGGGCGTGGTCTACCCCCAGACCGAAACAAGATGGACGACAATCCACGCCCACAAAATTGCCGCTACCAATCAGAAACCATGAGGTGTGGCCTGATCTTGGGTGCTCCAATCACAACGCTCGTCTGTGGCTGTATGCGCGCGTACAAATAATCAGCTGTAAGCGGGAGTGGTCACGTGGGGGTGGGGGACATCATTAAAAACAAAATGGAGGCACTGGTGGCCCCTTCTACTAACTGTTGCTCTTTACTTTGCCCGAATTAAACAAGACTCACAACTCATCAAACAAAAACTACAAAAGGCACTTTGTATCAGTATCTATATAAGAGAATTATGCCTCAATATGAAACGTATTATATTTCGACTGTTTACAAAACTGAAAAGAAATTAATTATGTATTGACAAGTGCAATCTGTAAAAATCTAGTAGGCATATTAATATCTTCTACTAGTGTATGTTGCAATGACAGTAGAGATAGATTACGAGTTATGTAAAAAAAAAGCGATGATAATGACTAAACAGATCATACAAGAAGGATTTAGCTTGTCTCGACTTACCATGTTCATCACTTAAATTATTGTCACACACCACCCCGTGAGTATTTATTATGTAAGTTTGTAGAATTATTTAAAAACAATACTAATTCTTCACAAAAAAACAAACCTTTAAACTTGTGAAAATTAATTATTATTATAATTTTGAATAAAATAAAATTAAAATGAGGTAGGCAATGATCGTACCACACAGAACACAAACATAAAACTGAACCGTTGATCTTTTTTTACATTTTAAGAATTAAAATAATTCGTTTATCTGACTTTAGATTTAAGACCTGTTGTTTTCCACGTTGTAAATCTTATCGCAAACACCAGTCGGCAAGTTTCCTGTCCTATTATATTTTTTATGACAGTCTATTGTTAAAACAGAACACTTAATTTTTTATTTGACTCTTTATCATTTGGTTTACCATTATTAATTACTATTGACGTTAATCCAGAGATTGGAAGTGTACTACTTTTACCTATTTGGAACAGAAGTAGGTAATTTGGCTTAACCATTGTAATTGCAAATACTAGAAATTAAAGGAAATTGACAATAATTACTAACTTAATAAAAATTCTCCGAAGTTTACTGTAATAATTAGGGAATTGCGCGAAGCACAGCATCCAGGTGACTGTCGATAGGATGCCTAACCTTTCTAATGTTTATCGATTTTTAAACATTTTGATCTAGTTATTACAGAGTGTTTCCATTTAGTGTGTATCTGCTCAATAACTGCTCAGGTGATGGCTTTACAAACAAACGTTAAAAAGAAATATATAGGGCTATATTGTGTATATTTCAAAATTTTTAAATACATAGGGTCGCCCACATATACAGGGGAAACAAAATATGCATTTTCTTGAAAATGATATCCTTTATACACATATACACGTACCTACTTAATTAAATTTAATATTTTGTTCAAATTCTAATATGATACAGAAACTTGAGTTCCCTCATTACAACACGAATTTTTCAACAGCTAAACAACAGATATTCCACTTTTTCGCATTATATAAGTGAATTATTACACCAATAAACAGTAGGATTGTCATTTTAATAAAACTTAAAATTGCAACTTATGTAAATGCTGAGAGTGGCTTCCGTTAGCCCTTAGACATCTTCTGCATCTTTTCATGAATTTTCTTTTCAATCGAGTCAGATGTTCGTACAACCATCAGTAGTAGTGGGGCACTACTTTCACTTTTTGACCTTGGGAATTTCCACGTCGCCATAAATCGAGTTCAGGACCCTCGCGGGAAATTTGCATAAAGGCCTAATACTAGCTTTTAAGATAGGTATAGGAACTTGTTCTCGGGCCTGAACTTCCGATTTGAATTTGTATTCTAATAAGATGCCCTGGCCCCATAAGGCACGTATGTATAGCGCAAGACCAAAAATTAAATTTGAATGAAATGAAAAATGATCGTATTATTGATAGAAGCAGATGGCCATGGTATTTTTTAAAGTTAACAAAGTATTTATGTCTGCCTCTATTTATCTAACATGATGTTTAAATATCCTTCTGGCAAGGATCACTGTTTTTGTTTTACACATTTTACTTTTCGTAATGAGTTTATTATAAAGAGACTGCATAATTATCCTAAAAAATTTATTAAAATTATTACAGATAGCAACAAAAAATTCATAAGCTTGAATTTAAGTGTTAGCTTGTAAAAAAGTCATCTTCAAACGGAGGATTCATGCATTGTAATGAGTGAAAGTTTGAAATGATCCTGTATTATTGATATTTTATAGAAGAGGTCGCCCTTGGAATTTTGAAGTTAACATGTATTTATTTATGTATATTAATATAACAGTAAAAATTAGTTAATTAATTAAATATGAATGAAAATGGTTTAATATCTTACAGAAGTGGCGGCCTTGGGATTTTTTTTAAGTTAACATGTATTTATTTATAAAATACTTATCTTTTTTGGGATTTTTTAATGGTGTACTTTAAATTATACAATCTAAACGTTTCGATAACACTTACAGTTATCTTCGTCAGTAGTAATGTTTGTTAAAAATTGTTAAAGATGTAGTAAACAATTTTGTCAAATTTGAAAAATTAAAACATAAACATAAGCCTGCTATTGGTATAACAGTTTGGGAAACATATTTAAATGTGTTTTTTTGGCTGGCAAATTACATTGTTAGCTTTCGTCGTAGAGAGTGTTCTGGTTTGTCATCTTTGAGGCAGTTTAATAATATTTAATTTTATGACCTAGTTATTCTTTACTAAAAAAATTTTATAGTTGGCTTTATGTTTCCCAAACTGTTATACTAATAGCAGGCTTATGTTTATGTTTTAATTTTTCAAATTTGACAAAATTGTTTACTACATCTTTAACAATTTTTAACAAACATTACTACTGACGAAGATAACTGTAAGTGTTATCGAAACGTTTAGATTGTATAATTTAAAGTACACCATTAAAAAATCCCAAAAAGGATAAGTATTTTATTATGAGTGTTAATGGTGAAAGTTTACATTTTTGTATTTATTTATGTTTAGCGATTTCACCATGAAGTCAACCTTTAGTATTATACATGCAAAAATTACTTTAAAATAAATGAGTAAGTAACAACGAGAACATACTTATTTTACCTTGAGGTCATCCTTCGTATATGGATGATAGTGTTAGGGTCTGCGCCCTTTTGTCGTGGCCCCTTGGTTGGAAATAGTATTCTAATAATAAGGGAGCCTAGTGCTAACTTGTAAGACAGGTTTAGGAACTTGTGTTAGGGTCTGCGCCTTCCTATCGTGACACACTGGTACCGAAATTTGAATCTGTGTCTCCATCTAGTTGTTTATGGCCTAATGAATATATTCTGTAATAAAGGTGGCGCTACCTAGCGGTATATTTCTAGAACTAATTGTTTGTTTGTGTCGCCATCTACTGGTATATTTTTAAACTATCGAATGTTTTCGGTAATAGAGGCGGCGCTCGATCAAATCAAACAATCAAATCAATCTCAATCAATCAAATCCTAAAGTACAGCTTGCGAAACTAGCTTACAGTTCAAAAATGCTGATTTGATTAACTTACAGTTTGCTAAAACCAATTTGATATTAAAGGATAAGCACGATAAAAAGTAGAATATACCGGTGATTGCAGATATTTAAGCTAGGATGATGACAGAGTGCCCCTACTAAACATGAAATTAGGCTTCTACTTTACATACAAGATCTGACTTAGCAGAAATATCTCTTCTAATGAAACCACTTCTGTCAAAAAAGGTTTTAGATTTATCAAACAGGTTCTAACGCCCGTTAGGAAAACAAGATTATTAATAAAAAGTTGAAGAAAAACTTAGCGTTTGAAAATATATTTTAAAACAAAACATTTATTTAATCACATTCTTTATCGGTATTCTTCTTCTTGGACCATGATTCCTCGATATCATCATCATGGTTTTGAGAAGCATCCTTTTCCTCTACCTCATCGCTCTTCTTCTTCTGTGAATAATCACCATCATCTTGGATTTGAGATACATTCACCTCATCCACATCATCGTTTTTACAGAAACAAGAAGTGTGCACTATGCATAAACCAGTAAGAAAAAAGTTTCCTCGCAATAGGTATATATTAGCAACATTTACGAGCTGTGGCAAGTGGATCTTTGCGATACGCGAACTTGAAGTGAACATAATAGTGGCTACAACTACATAACGATTATTGGTGTGTTTAGCAAGATGGCTTGGGCAAGAGCTCTTAAAACGAAGACAGTCGCTTCTGTAATTGAAGCGTTCACCGATATTTTTAAGGAAAGTGATAATACAGCGGCAAATCTACAGACGTATAAAGGCAAAGAGTTTGTGGCGGTCAGTGTACAAAACCTTTCAAGAAACAAAATGTCAATTTCTATGTAACAAATGACCCTGATGTAAAAACATCTGTAGTTGAAAACAAAGTGTGGCGTTATTTCATCTACAGATATTCCTACAGGTACAGATATAAGAATACCTGGTCAAGTGGCGTGGATACAGTGACAAATTTAATAGTTGATTGTTAGTTTGGCAGGTGAGAGATATATAAAATAGAGTTTTATCGTACCTTATTGAGTAATAGTTCTATGACGTATAAGCTTAACAGGCTCGTGGGTTGTAGGCGTATCGGAAATTCAGTACTCTTGTTCTTTTGTCGCTGTAAGTGCGACAGACAATTTAATTTATTACAGAATTGATGCACCTACAGGAGAAAATGGTGTGTTAGAGACGATATTAAGAAATGCTGCAACACGTTTTCAACAGGACAACGAGAAAATCATTTATATTGAGGATGATTGGTATCTGTTACTTTCCGCCTCGCGGAATTATGTCAACCTAGAAGAAATTGCCAACGAGCTAAATAACCACGAGCTAATAAGTAAATTGTTAACAATCGAATACCATAATCTAAATAAGCGGGTCACTACGAAATCAAAAACCTCCCTCTCGCTAGTCGGATTCTCACAGACTCTGGCCTTACAGTTGCGTTATCGGCCGTATGAAAACATAGCGATGAAACCAATACCCCCGCACCCCGTTAGTATATGGAGAGAATTACCAACGCAGATGTTTGTTTATTGCGACATCGTTGAACCGCAAATTATGGGTGATGTTTTAACTTCGAATATTACTTCAGAAAATTATGCTTACGGGAGTCATAAAGATGTGGTTTTTTCGACCGCACAATATGTGCCAGTGATGACACAGGAATTTGAAAACATCGAGATTAGTATAAAAACAGCAATGCCATTCGAGTTTGGGACGTCGTGTCTGAAGCTACACTTTAATAAAGTGCATTAATGGTTTGTACTTATCAACAAAATTATGCGAATCAAGCCGGTAACGGTGTCGGCTCATCTACAGAGGCACACCGTATCAACTTGACCACGGAATAGGAAGCTGGTTAGGTGATATATTTAGAAGTATAGTACCGTTATTTAAGTGCAACGGCTATTGGAAAAGATGGTCTTAGAACGGGTGCCAATATCCTTGGTGACGTCACGAGGCAGGTAGAAACCTTAAACGTAAAGCCTATGACAAAATCTATAAAATGATGGAGCGTTCAGGCTATAAAAGAGTACGTCTGCCTCATAATCATCAGTCTCTACCGAGAGTTGTTGTTAAGAAGAAGAAACCTACTTAAGACGATATATTTTCAAGATAATACGCTTTCCTACATGCCAAATCATGTGAAAGCGTCAAGTCCGAATTGGTTTTATTCGCTTTACCGTCGAGGCATACAAGAGAGTGGTAATTGGATATTTTACAAGCCCTTATCAGGTCTTAGTGATGATGCCCGAATAGAGTTCGTTATGCCCGGAAATGGAAACGATTACACAGATTTAAGTCAGACCATGTTGTACATCACAGCTAAAGTGTTAAAGCAACACGATACAGCACTTACTGACGCGGATGTTGTAGCACCGGTAAACAATTGGATGAATTCGCTTTGCTCACAAGTGGAGGTCTACTTAAGTCAGAAGATGGTGTCACAACCAAACAACACCTACGCCTACCGCTCCTATATCGAAACGTTGCCCAATTATAGAAAGGGTGCCAGAGTTCACATCTAGGTTGTACCTTATTATTGTACAATGATACAACCGGACCCACAAATAACGGTTTTTCAAAACGTCAAGTACTTGCAGCGACCAGCAAATAGGTTGAGATGATTGGTCACGTCCACTCGGATTTGTTTAATCAGGAAAAGTTTCTCATGAGTGGTGTTGAAATAAAGGCTAAATTTGTACGATTAAGAGACACCTGTAGTCTAATGGCGGCGCACGGTTCAACTTACAAGATGCGAATTATGATCGCTAGTTTACTGGTGATACGTATGCGAATCAACCCCACCATTCTAACTGCAGCAAAATATCCTATTACAAGGACCGACGTAAAAGTGTTAACTATACAGTCATACAGCGAAAATCATTGGACAAGGTCTTCCTGGGTCAGTTACATAAACAATGCATACCCTTTCAGTTTCTATCACATCAATATTAACTACATGTCGTTATATATTAACGGCCAACACATTCCTTCGAAGGCCTTACAGTTAATGGTTTATATGTAGGCATATCACACCTTATTCTCCGGTACGGCAACGATATATCGAGAAGCGGTTACCCCAACGACTACTGTTTAATAGCCTTCGACCTAACCCATGACTTGTCTGCAAACGCTAGCACGCACTGGAATTTAGTTAGAAGTTGTTACTTAGCAGTCGGCTTTGAAGAAGCGCTCGTAGAAACCGTTAACTGTTTGGTGTACGCCGAATTCGGTAACCTGGTTGAGATCGACAAACATTGGAATGTCGTCGTACATTTCGCCTGTTAAAAGGGACAACCCTAGATCATAACCATCATAGTACAACAGGATCTGAAGGAAGATGGACCCACTCTTGGACGTGCAAGGGTTTAGATGTGTTCATAAGGAATTGATACCAAAAGAAATTGCCGTGATTACAGATCATGGTTCGTTACTGCTGATGCTGATAGAGCAACCTCGACATGATTTTATATCAAAACCCATGCCAAGACAGATGAGGTGTTTAGAGGATAAATACCACGGCATGAAATGGCGGTCAGGGTATGTGTCCTACAACGATTTCCATGAGGGCCTGATAAGAACGCTGCTGCCGTTTTTAACAAACATGACGTTAAAGATCGCGAAAAATAACAATTTCTAAGATTCCTTAAGGTTGGTTGCCCGTCGATAAAAAAATGGAAAAGGAAGCAAAACTGTATAGTTCTTTAAACCATAGCATCGAAGATACTATGAGCGATCCGGATAAAGCAGCACTATTGCAAGACTGGGCGCAAATCAACCCCAAAGATGTATGCAGTACAAGCGTTGAAATCTTTGAAATCGATTCCCAGCCACAAGAATGCGTTTCGACTTTATATGCTTCTAACCAGCTACCGAAGCACGCACCCAGACCTTGTGCAGTTATTGCGATCACAGATCCTGCAAACAAACCAGGTCAGCATTGCACTGCTACCTACATTGACCAGAATGGTAACGGGGAATATTTTCATTCATTTGGACGACCAATGAGAGACAATGAAATAGGGAGGAGGAGAGGGAGAGGGAGAGGAGGGAGAGGAGAGGGAGGGAGAGGAGAGGGAGAGGGAGAGGGGAGGGAGAGGGAGAGGGAGAGGGAGAGGGAGGGAGAGGGAGAGGAGAGGGAGAGGGAGAGGGAGGGAGAGGAGAGAGGGAGGGAGGGAGAGGGAGAGGGAGAGGGAGGGAGAGGGAGGGGAGAGGGAGAGGGAGAGGGAGAGGGAGAGGGAGAGGGAGAGGGAGAGGGAGAGGGAGAGGGAGAGGGGAGAGGAGAGGGAGAGGGAGGGAGAGGGAGAGGGAGAGGGAGAGGGAGAGGAGAGGGAGAGGGAGAGGGAGAGGGAGAGGGAGGGAGAGGGAGAGGGAGAGGGAGAGGAGAGGAGGAGAGGGAGAGGGAGAGGAGGGGAGGAGAGGGAGAGGAGAGGGAGAGGGAGAGGGAGAGGGAGAGGGAGGGAGGGAGAGGGAGAGGGAGAGGGAGGAGGGAGAGGGAGAGGGAGAGGGAGAGGGAGAGGGAGAGGGAGAGGGAGAGGGAGAGGAGAGGGAGGGAGGGGAGAGGGAGGAGGGAGGGAGAGGGAGAGGGAGGGAGAGGGAGGAGGGAGAGAGGGAGGGAGAGGGAGAGGAGAGAGGGGAGGGAGAGGAGAGGGAGAGGGAGAGGAGAGGGAGAGGGAGAGGGAGAGGGAGAGGGAGAGGGAGAGGGAGAGGGAGGAGGAGAGGGAGAGGGAGAGGGAGAGGGAGAGGGAGAGGAGAGGGAGAGGGAGGGAGAGGAGAGGGAGAGGGAGAGGGAGAGGGAGAGGGAGGGAGAGGGAGAGGGGAGGGAGAGGGAGAGGGAGAGGGAGAGGGAGGGAGAGGGAGAGGGAGAGGGAGAGGAGAGGGAGAGGGAGAGGAGAGGGAGAGGGAGAGGGAGAGAGGAGAGGGAGGAGGGAGAGGGAGAGGAGAGGAGAGGGAGAGGGAGAGGGAGAGGGAGAGGAGAGGGAGGGGAGAGGGAGAGGGAGAGGGAGGAGGGAGAGGGAGAGGGAGAGGGAGAGGGAGAGGGAGAGGGAGAGGGAGAGGGAGAGGGAGAGGGAGAGGGAGGGAGAGGGAGAGGGAGAGGGAGGGAGAGGGGAGGAGAAGCTAAGCTGATTTGAGAAGATGCAGAAGGGTTAAGGATTGTGATATTTCTTTGTTGAGATGAGAGAAGGAGTAGGATTAGGTCATGGGAGGATTAGAATGCGTTAAAGTTAATTAGAGGAAGACGTTACTAAACTTCAATCAAAATAAGTCATTTTACATTGTTAACAAAACTATTGTGAATGTCAAGAACTTTTATGTTGTATTGAAGTGATAAGTAACTTAGTAAAAATTGTAGTAATTAATCAGGTCGTTTTAAAAAATGTTAGATGGTCTAAAAGACAAACTGAGAATTTATGCGTTACTAAACTATCAAATCCAAAATAAGTCATTTTATCACTTCAGTTAACAAAAACGTAGTAGAATAGTCAAGAACTTTATATCATTGTATTAAGCTATAAGAACCTTATAAAAAATTGTAGTAAAAAATCCAGGTACGTATTTAAAAAAATATTGTTGAGGATGGTCCTGAAAAGACAAAACGTCGTATTGAAATGTTTGGTATGGCAAGTTGTAGTAAATTTTATTTAAAAAAAGTTTAGAGTAATTTTTTTGATATCTGTTTTAATAACAACGCTAGTCTTACAAAACGAAAATGAGCATTTTCGGATTTTGTCGAATATCTCCGGAACTAGTCGGAAAAAACCAAACTTCTTTATACTCATGTACTACCCAACAAATTACGAAACTTACTTCTCATTTAACCGATACTCTATCTATTACGGTTTTCGATATCTCTGTATACGCAAATTAAATTCGGTTCACCCTGTATATATATATATATATATATATATATATATATATATATATATATATATATAATATATACAGGGTGTCTACAAACTCTTTTCACAAAAGAAAACTATAGATTCTAGAGCTGATTTTATGTCGATTTAACGTAAATTACCTTAATACAAAAATACTTTATAAGAGAGCTGGAGCTCTTGGAAGATGGCGCCCTAACATCGGTTTAATTCAAACATCTTCAAAATGGTTTCCCTTTAAATGATATCGTTCTGTACATGTATTTAGTGGAATATGCCCAACCGTACGGCGTGACTATTTTTTAGTTGTACTCATAAGCAGCTCGTTTGGACGGGGCATTGGACATTGTTATTCATAAGTTTTTCGTTTTTCAAAATTTCGCAATTTTAATATGAAGTTAAAAAATTTCGATTTTTCCATAAAGTAGGAAGTCGCTACGGCGCACCGTTTTCGAAATAAATCGATTTGAACTTTTCATGTATTAAGCATACTATGAACCAAAAATTGAAAGCCGCGGGTTTATGCTGTCTATAGTAATTAGCCATTGGTTATGATCGACACTTCATCAGACAAAACATTTAAGGCAGAAATATAACGAAAAACAGTTTTAAAAGGACATTAAAAATTGAATTACAATAAAAGTAAGTGTTTTTATTACTAAGTACGTAATATCTTTTAGATAACCATCTTTGTTAAATATAATTTTAATTATTGGTTTATTTGTCATGTATTTTTCCTCTCAAGCAATCTTTTAGTTGATGACTTATTTTTGTTAATTTTTCCACCCTGAGACAGTAAACGTGTTTTTATTTATTTCAAAGAGTTGAAAATTAACTTGACTACTGTTAATAATCATAAAATTTTATATAAATGATCTTTTATGACCGGAACGTTCTTACTGTTTGATTACTTTATAATTGTTTCAACCTTACGGTGATTTATGTGTGCTAATTTTTTAAATCCAAATGTGCATTTATTATTCATATATTTTAATTGAATTATTAAAATATTATGTAAATAAAGGACAGTGCAGGTTTATTACGCAGTGTACACAAAAGAACAAAGTAGTAAACTAGGATGATGGGTTCCTCTGGAAACGGATAACAAAATGAAATAGCATTACAACGTGCATTAACAGTACACAACGTATTCTTAAATTATATTTGTTAAACACTAAAAAAAGTTTAATTGAAGTTAAGGTAACCTTCAGCTTTATGGATTGATGACCCAGTTACTGATTTTCCAATGATATAATATCATAATCAAATTTGTACGCTTAATGCAACATACCATTATCATAAATAACGTGTATAACAAACATGAGTTGAGTTGCGGGCTTAGAATCAAATTGTAATTAGTTAGGGCTTAGGCTATACAATTTTATCTGAACTGATGTTTTTTTAGAAGTGTTGTTGTGGTTTCTATTTAACGTTAACAAAGACAAATACACTATTGTGTAATTTAGAAGAGCATGATTAATTAAATTGTCCAAGAGAAATAATTTGTAGGGGCTTTCTTCCACAATCGGTTGAATAAAACACCCTCACGTACAAATACGTGTTTATTATATTTCTGCACAGTAAGATGTGCTAATTGTAAGAAGCGTTGCAGCACACTTAACAACCATCTTACAAGTGAATCGCTGCCGAACGGGCAGTTACGAAACTACAAAAGCAGCGTTGCCGCTGTTAACAAAATTAATTTAAAAATGCTGTAATCTAATATAGAATAATTTGAATAAGACAAACTAAACATATTCGCCCCCTTGAAAGGCTAGGCTTTGACTTTCAAAATATTAATACTTAAAATTGAAATTTAACAAAACACTGTATATATATATATATATATATATATATATATATATATATATATATATATATATATATATATATATATATCAATAGTTCGCATAAAGCTCGCACTTAGTCAGTAAGCAGAAAGATACCTTCGTGACTGATCTTTGAACAGTACCATTTTTTGTCTTTACACTCACAACCCGAATCACGTTGTCTTGGCCGGGGTGAACAGCTGTTATTCGACCTAAAGGCCAACACATTGAAGGTACGTGATCTTCCTTCACCAGCACTAGCGATCCAACTTGCAAACTGGTACCATTTGGGGATTGCCATTTGTGTCTTTGCTGAAGGTGGTGTAGGTATTCCTTTTGCCAGCGAGACCAGAAGTGTTGTTTTAGGAGTTGCAAATGCCGATATCTTTTGACAAAATTGACCTTGTCCTTGGTGAGGTCGCGTTCAGGAATGGCAGTAAGCTCATGACCAATAAGAAAATGCGCGGGTGTAAATGCACTAAGATCGTTAGGATCGGACGAGAGAGAAGTTAAGGGTCTTGAGTTCAAAATTGCCTCGATTTGCGCAGTTAGGGTATAAAACTCTTCATAATGAAGATGAATACCGCTTAAAACTCGCTTTAAGTGGTGCTTATACGACTTCACGGCTGCTTCATGAAGTCCTCCGAAATGAGGTGACCTTGCAGGCATGAACTTCCATTCAATATTTGAATGTGCCAAGTAGTTTTGAAAGCTACTAGACTTCATTAATTTTTGTATAGAAATCAATTCATTATTACAGCGTACAAAGTTGGTAGCGTTATCGCTGTATATATAAGAACAAAAACCTCTTAGTGAAACAAATCTCTTTAATAAACTTAAAAAACCTTCCTAGTTAAGTCTGTAATGACTTCGATATGGACAGCTTTTGTAGCTAAACAAATAGAAATACAAACGTATCCCTTTATTATTTTTCTTGATCGTGTTTTACCATCCTTTAATTCGAATGGTCCCGCGTAATCAACAGCAACAGATAAAAATGGACGCGACGGGGTGACGCGAGGTTTGGGTAACTCGCCCATTTTCGGACAAATACTATTATTAGGGTTAACCTTAAAACAAGTAATACATTTTCTAATGTAAGATTTAACTATTTGCTTGTCATTTAGAGGCCAATATTTTTGTCTTACATGTGACAAAGTGCCTTGAACGCCTGCGTGAAGTGCACGCCTATGTTCACAATCAACAATGAGCGTAGTTAAAGAATGCCTAGCGGGTAAAACTAATCGGATGTTTAACATCGTATGAAAAATTTCAATTCTCCAATCTGCCGCCAAGTCTTATTACACCGTCTTGATCAATAAATGGTGAAAGAGATTTCAATTTACTTTTAACTGATACAGAATTTTTATTTATTAAATCATTAATTTCATGATAAAAAACTTGCGATTGTACTAATTTTATCAAAATAATTTCACTTTGTTTAATTTCAATTGTACTTAATTTAGCTGTAATTCTTTTAATTTTAGCCATTTTTGAATTATTAACAAATCTCTTACAATAGGCGATAATTCGTACTAATTTATTAAAGCTTGAAAATTTTTCGAAAATGTCATTATAATTTAAATTTTGAATATTTAGAGACAATTTTGATACATTTTTTGTTTCGGGAATGTTTTTCGTTGATTTCGTAAAATTTGAAATATTTGAATTTTTGGGCCAATTTTGAGTTTCAGTTAAAAAATCAGGTCCGTGTAACCACAATTTAGAATTTGCTAAAATTTTTAAACTAGTGCCGCGAGATATATCAGCTGGGTTTAATACAGTTTGAATGTGATTCCAGTTTTCGATACTCGTGAGTTGTTGTATTTCTGCAACCCTATTTGCAATAAAAGTTTTCCAATTTTTAGGCTCGTTAGCAATCCAACATAAAACAATAGTGGAATCGGTCCACAAATATATTTGCTTAATTTTGATTTTTAAAGGTTCAATACATTTTTTAGTTAATTTTGATAATAATAATGCGCCTAAAAGTTCTAATCGGGGCAATGCGAGCGATTTTAATGGACTAACTCGAGATTTAGCGCATAATAAGTGACTTTCAATTTTATCATTTATGTCTATTGAGCGAAGATAAACGCAACATCCGTAAGCCCTTTCGCTTGCGTCTGGAGAACCCATGAATTTCTATCAGTTTTGGATTTTGTACAATAACATGACGTGGAATAGATATAGAACCAACTTGTTCTATTTCATTTTTTAACTCCATCCAATCTGAATGTAATTGATTCAGAATACTTTCGTCCCAATCAATGTTTAGTTTCCAAAGGCCTTGTATTATTAATTTAATTCGAACAGTTAAAAAACCTAAAAGACCTAATGGATCGAATATTTTAGCTACGAAAGAGAGAATAGTTCGTTTTGTAATTTTATTTTGTTCTTGTGATATATTATTCGAATTATATTCAAAATGATCCTGTTTTGGATCCCAAGAAACACCAAGAGTTTTAATACTTGAATCGTCTGTAATTAAATATTTATGATTTTCGTTATCAGTTTCTAAAATTTTTCTATTATTTGATTGTAATTTCCGTAGATCGAAGCCGTAGTCGGATAAAATTTTGCAAATATTATTTTTTATTATTTCGAGTGATTCAAGATCGGATGAACCGGTGAGTAAGTCATCGACGTAGAAATCAGAAGCTATTATGTCGCTTTCGACGGTCCAATTTTCAGCAATATTTAATGAAATTTCTAATAAACAACGCGTCGAAAGATACGAGGCTGAGGCAGTGCCGTAAGTGACCGTGTTTAGTTGAAAATATTTTACCTTTTCCTTCGGGGAATCGCGCCAAACAATTCGTTGATAATCCCTTTCGTTTTTATCAATAAGTATTTGCCGATACATTTTTGCCAAATCTCCTGTTAAAACAAAATTGTGCTTTCTAAAGCGCAGCAAAATAGAAAATAAATCATTTTGTATGGTGGGTCCGACCTTTAAGACGTTATTTAAGGATAAATTACTAGTGGTTTTGCATGCAGCGTCGAAGACTACCCTTAATTTAGTAGTAGTACTTTCAGGTTTTTCCACACAGTGGTGGGGAATGTAATAAACAGGAGTCTTGGTAGGAATTGAGTCACGCGATATTTCTGTCATTTGTCCGAGATCGTGATATTCTTGCATGAAACCTTTATAAACAGCTTCGAGTTTAGCATCTTTCGATAATCGCCTTTCAACGGAATATAATCGATTAAGCGCTGATTGCTCAGATTCGCCTAATTGTTTAAAATTATTTTTTAATGGGAGTTTAACAATAAATCTGTCAGTTTTATCGCGAGTTGTGGTTTGTTTAAAATACTCTTCGCATTCGAGTTCTTCCTTGGTCA
Organism: Vesta saturnalis; assembly: GCA_036346205.1. Taxonomy (NCBI): domain Eukaryota; kingdom Metazoa; phylum Arthropoda; class Insecta; order Coleoptera; family Lampyridae; genus Vesta; species Vesta saturnalis. The sequence continues at coordinate 1,424,521 of JARFJB010001946.1, forward strand.
TTTTAGCAAGTGGGTGTGGATTTACCTCTTCGACTAACCAAAATTTTTCTAAATTCAAACTTGAGGAATTTTGAGTAAAATAACAATTTGAGAGCATTACGTCAGATTTACTAATTTTACCACACGGGACTTGGCCAGTTATTACCCAACCAAGTAAAGTTTTTTGCATTATTGGGAGCCTTTTGCCTAATTTGATTTGGCCAATACAAAGAAGTTCAAAAAATATTTCACAACCTAGAAGCATGTCAATTTCGGCAGGAATATTAAAATTTGGGTCTGCTAAAGGCAATTCTTGTGGAATGTTTAATTTAGACATATCAAAGTAATGTTGCGGCGAATATTCGGTAATTGTAGGCAAAACGAGAAAATTTAATTTCGTTTTAAAACCTGAATTTAGTGAGGATAATGATATTTCAGCGCGAAGTGAGATGTTAGTTTTAATTTGATTTATTCCTATAACTGGGATGTCAATGTTTGAAGTTTTTGTATTTAATTTTTTAAGCATATTTGAGCTAACAAAATTGGATTGACTTCCTGAGTCTAAGAGTACTCGGCATGGAATACTATTTTTATCATTATCGTAAACATTAACAATAGCCGTCGACAATAAAATAAAAGAAGTTTGTGAATTCTGACATGCATTAGTTAAAGTTGAATTTGTTTGCGGCTGTTGTACGATACTTTCGGTAGGATTTGAATCATTGTTATTAGAATTAGAATTTTGATTGGTATTCGAAACGTTTTGAGAATTCGTGTTTGTGTTTTTATTTTGAGGTTTGTGTAATAAAGTCGCGTGTTTTTTATGGCAAATTTTACAACCTGTCAATCGACAATCCGTCGATTTATGCCCATATCGTAGACAGTTAATATATAAATTCATTTGTTTTACCCTTTCAAACCGCTTCGGTATTGTTAATTTTTTTAATTTATCGCAAAAGTAGATTAAATGTTCTTCTTTACAGAAAGGACATTTTGAACGGTAAGTATTGTTATTATTAGTAGTGAAAAAAGATTCAGAATGTTTTTTGGAATTTGAACAAACCTTTGTATCTAATGATTCCAAAATTTGGCATCGTTGTATTAAGAAATCATTAAACTCAGCTATTTTTGGAGACCTTTCATTTTTACAAAAAATTTCCCATTCGCGTTTTGTATTGATGTATAATTTTGACACGAGAATATAAATTAATATTGTATTCCATTCAGTTACATTTTCACTTAAGGATTCGAGTGATCCATAATTTTAAAAAAATGTGTTCGAGAAATTTCGCAATAAAACGTGAGATTCTTTATTTAACGTGGGTAAGTTCATTATTTCTTTTATGTGTGAATTTATAATATTTTTTTTGTTTTCATATCGTTTCTCGAGAAGTTCCCACGCGGTGGCATAATTTGCATCGGTAGGTGTTAAAGAAGCTATTACATTTTTTTGGCTCCCCAATTAGAGACGTTTCGAGATAATAAAATCGTTGTACGTTAGATAAAGCGTCGTTGTTATGCATTATTGCGTTAAACATGTCCCTAAATCTTTGCCAATCGGCGTACGATCCGCTAAATTTAGGTAAAGTTAATAATGGAAGCTTTACTCCAACATTTGGCGCCGTTGCACCGTTGCTGGTGCTACCGAATTGCGAATTGCCGCTCGCCGGTGCTTCTCCCGTGCCTCCCGACGGCGGTGTTGTGGCGGCTAACAATGACTGCTGTTGCGTTGCGAAGTGTTTGTTCAAAATGTTATGCGCGGTGGCCATCGCCTCAAAATACCGCGATTCAAAATTATAACGCTCTTCAGAAAGCTGAAATTCGTCATAATTATCTGGAAAATCACTAAGAAGTAATTCTTCGAATTCGGTTTGGATTGTTTTAAATTTTTTCAATACTGATTTAATGCTATCGTAGCGTATTTGCAAAAGCTCGCTTGATTTATCTAAGTCACTTTTATTTAAAAACGTGATAAATCGAGTTAATTCGCCTTTTAATTGAGCGTTGCTATTTTTTATACGTTTTAAATCGAATTCTGCAGATCCGTGTTGATCATATGCTTGTTGTTCGTCGTCTGACGACATTGTGATTGTTTTTTAAGTTATTCTAAATACAAAAGGTTTTCGAGTTATCGAATAGGTATAATACAAGTTTACGAGATACCAACTAGGTATATGACTCTGTTTTTACGAGTCCAACAAAATACCTCAGTGGGTATAGGTATAACTTTTATATGAATGATGCGATTATTACACTAAAAATCAAAATTTATTGATTTTTTACACTATTTCAACGACATCCAGTATGCATTCAATCAAAAATACGTGGCACATTTTCGGAATACGAGATTCTTAACTATTTGCCTGACAAATAAGTGATTTATTGTATTTAATAACAGAAACGAAAAATAAATACTGCTATTACCTAGCAATCGTAAATAAATGCATTAAAATGAATTTTAATTTGGTAAATACGAGAACTGCCGCAATCGCAGCAACTTTAAACTCACCTGAAATGGAAACGATAAGCAAAATAATTAAGAATAGATTGCAATTTGTAGGAATAATACTATGGAAAGGACTGACTCTATGCGAGCAATTACTTGTTGCTATGCGGGCATTTTCCAACGGTTATCCAGAAAGTTCCAGAAAGGAAAAGAATGGAATTTATTACAGTTTAATAGAGAAGGTAAAGTTCCAATTTAAAAAAATCCATTTTAATTATTTTTAGGATTACTGCTACTTGGTTGAGTATTAAACTTTTTTCAGCGGATTTTAGGTCAACATAGACACAAACGTGTATAACATTTGTCAGGGCACAAATGGGCATTAGATCCTATGAATCTCCCTTGGCTGTACCCATAACTCTATGCTTCAAGGAACCAAAAGGAAAAGGAACAAAGCCATGAGTACTTGTTCATACACTCCCTTACAGTACCCGAGCTAGTAGAGTTCTGGTAAAACGACCTGCTTAGCATTCATGAGGTAATGGATTCGATTCCCGTCACCGTCGACGCTGTAGAAGCTTCTTTCAGGAATCTTTCCTCATACACATATAGCGGCATGGTCACTGCCTATATGCACACCATGTGCGGCTATTTATGCGAATGCTAGGGTAGTATGTTCCCCCTCAGAACCCAAACTCCGTTTTCTGAACCTATCCTGACCACACCCATCCTTAATCCCACCATACATATACACGTAGTGTATGTATATGTGTGCTGGGAATCTATAATTGTAGCTAAAGGACCTTGGAAAGCTCAAGCAGCCGGCCCTTCCCCTAGGGGAGGGAATGAAATACGTGGCCTTCCTTTTTCTTTATAATGGTATATAACTCTTTGAGCTGGGATATTTTAACCTCTAATCCAATCAAACAAATATCACCCCTTTATTCTACTTAAAAAGTGTTACATTCACCTGTATAATGAGAACTCAATCTGCAAATAAAAAAAAAGTCTAGTAAATATGTGAATTTTGTTAAATCGAAATCATAAATAATAATAATAATAATAATAATAATTTTTTTTTTGTTGGTGGTGAAATGCAATAATAATAATAATAATAATAATAATAATAATAATAATAATAATAATAATAATATAATAATAATAATAATAATAATAATAATAATAATAATAATAATAATAATAATAATCTTTTGTAATCTTTTATTAACTTCATTTTGTCGTACAATATAAAGGTCTAGCTAAGTCAAATGACTTGGCAGCTAGTACCTTGCTTAATATACATATGTACATTTTTTAATTACAGTGTTTACTTAAATTTAACTAAATTGACGCTCATAATGGAGTGCAATCAGGTATTCTTAGTAACAAATGTTTGAGTTGACTCATTTTGCAACAAGGTTTTAACATTTTTTTTGAATATGCTTATTCTACTTTTTTCTATAGCTTCAGGTACATTATTGAATAAATTGGGTATTATACATTTCATGGTTTTTTTACCGTAATTATTAAAACATCGCGGAACAGTGTATTTTCTATGCCGAGTTGAGTATGTATGAGGTATTGTATGTTTGTAGTGATCATTTGCATGGTGTTCAATTAAGTGCAAGTACTTATACCATCCTGTTGGTGTTAGAGTTTCGCAACGTATTAATAATTGTTTCTTGCACGAGCTGTTATTTTTCAAGGTTAGTTTTAAAATCCTGTATATTAACGATTCAATTTTTTTTATATAAATTTTTTCTGCGCTTCCCCATACTTGTATTCCGTATCTAACGATAGATTCGATTAAGGATTTGTAGGTAACTATCATGGTTTTAGTGTCCACTATCTTTTGAAGTATATAGAAACATCCTATAATTTTTTTAATTTTTGCATATATATAGTTTATGCGCTTGTCGTATTTTAGTCTATGATCGATGTTTAATCCTAAATACATTGTACAATTCGCGTTTTTTATTGTTGGACAATCGCATTCACTGTCTTGTAGAAAACATGAACATTTATGTGCTTTAATTCGTACTGGAATTGTTCTAGCCATGTGCGAAGTCGTAAAGGTCATTGTGACCGTTTTATTATTGTTAATAAAGATTTTTCTGTCATGGGCCCATTTGACTAATTTATTTAATTCAGCTTGTATTATATTCTCACATTTCTCTGCACTACGATGAGAATACATTAGTACCGCATCATCGGCGTACATATATAGTTGCGCCTTTTGTGCCGTTTTAAAAATATCATTAATATAAATCAAGAACAATGTTGGTCCCAGGTTGCTTCCTTGAGGGACACCATATTCGTTGTTCCTTAGTTGGCTGTATATTTTACAAACTTTAACCATAGAAGCCCTTTGATTTAGATAACTCTCAAACCATTTATTTTGTTTCCCGATTATTCCAATTTTTTCTAAGCAATTGAGTAGTAGGTCTACGTTGACCGTGTCAAAAGCCTTCATAAAATCTATAAAAATTGCTATGGTATATCTATTTCTGTCCAATTGTTCATTTATGTAGTCTGTCACTTTTAACAGTAGCTTTTCCGTGCTTTTTCCTTTTTGGAACCCATATTGGTTTTCGTTTATTATATTATTGTCTGTAAGATACTGCTTAAGGTGGTCGTTGACATAGATTTCGATTATTTTGTCCAGAGTTGACAATAAACTTATAGGTCTATAATTCCGATAGTCCATTGGATCACCTTTCTTGTATATCGGTCTCGTTATAGACAATTTTAGCTGGTCTGGGAAAATTCCTATCTTTATTGATAGATTTAGCAGTTCAGTAAGAATGCTAGTCAAAGTATCTTTGTTCCTTTTTATGTCTATTGCCCTAATATCATCTTGTCCAGGAGATGTGTTGGTTTTTAAACGAATCTCAATTATTTTTTTCATTGTGTCTTCGTTACACAGTGGAATGTAAAACGAATGAGGATATAGGTATTGTAAAACTTTCTCTTCACTTGCATGGTTACATGTTGAGCATAAGATCTTAATTTCATTATAGAAAGTCTTTGCAAATTCTTCCACTATCATTTCTTCTTTTTGGACTTTTCCGATGGTATGCTTAATTTTTTCGTCTACACTTTTTGTTTTTGTTCTTGATAGTATATAGTTGATTTCATTCCATATTTTGGTTTTATCGCAGTTTATAAATCTTTTTCTTAGCCATTCGTTCTTTGCATTCCTTATTTGATTGTTCAACTTATTTCTAAATTTTTTGTATGCTTCCTTGTATTCTTCTTTGTTTACATTAGATTTCCATTTCCTAAATAATTTGTCTTTTTCCTTAATTTTATAATAAAGTTTTCCGTAATCCACTCTTTCCTGGCAGTATTTTTTTTCGTTGTGCTTTCATTTTTTATATTTGAGTTATATATCATTTCAAACGTCCGTATTATGTTGTTTGTAAAAGTATTTAGGTTTTGGTTTCTTAAAGATTTCCAATCTGTCTCATATATGGCTTTGTTAACCGCATACTCGTTGTATTTTTTTTGTAAGGTGTTTTTTTTGAAAGAATCTTTTGAAATTAGGTTACTCTCAATTTGCATACAAATAGCATAATGATTAGCCAATTTATGTCTTATTGTTGCCGTTTTCACGTGTTCAAATTTGGACCTTATAAAAGCGTGATCTATAAGAGATTGTTTAAGTTCTCCTTCCCTAATTTCTTCAAGTGTAATATCCTGAATTGTGTTTGAAAATCCTTTGCCAATCAGTAATGTTTCATATTTGTTCACATACGTATTATTTACATCTAATAAATTAATATTTGCATCTCCAATTACTATACAGTTTAGCGCTTTATTATGGTTTAAGATATATATATATATATATATATATATATATATATATATATATATATATATATATATATATATATATATTATAATAATATTACTGAAGCTCGAAAACGTAACTGCAATTATCTATTTGGGACTGATAATCGATATCAATCAATAAACACGTATGGTATATACATAAAAAAATGAAACACATATCTGAATGTTTCTATTTATTGAGCAGATTCGTTAACAAAAAAACAATAGAAATTGTTTATAAAGCGCTGGACGATCTATTGATAGATATGCACTGAAGGTGCGGGGGTTTGCTGCGGTTAGGCATTTTAGGAAGCTCGAAACGCTACAGCTAAGGTTGCTTAAGCTAATTCTAGGAAACGGCGACCTGAGTAAACAAAAATTTTTAGAAAAGACGAATACATTAACACCTAATGCATACTACAAGTATTTGAATATACTGACCTGCCTCAATGACAACAAGTACAGGATTACTAAGAACCATAATTACTTGACAGGAAGAACAAGTTTTGCGGTTATTATTTTTTTTTCCCCCATTTCTCCAGTATGCAATGTGCGTCGACAACTGAGGTCATTGGCACATTGTATCTGGTCGGTTACTTTAATGTAATATCAGATAGGTGTTTAGGTATTATTCGTTAAATTTCGTTATACAGATCCGTTTCTTTTAGGAAGCTTACGATGTTTGAGATATCCGTAGTAGTGAACAGTGTTTGTGTATTGTTTATTTTATATTTAATTCTGTAGCTTTGTAGGGTTTTACATTGTTTTCATTGTTAATAATACCTGTTCTTTGCGGTTCCCTGTTGATGGGAATTTGTACATTTGGATTCTTGGATGTACGGATTTTAGGTGTGAGGTATTTGATGACCATCTGTCTTTCCAGGCGTTTTCTATTTGGTAGTTAACATGTCTTAGTACATCATTTAGTGTGTAATTTTTGATCATCTTTGTTTCCGTTGATGTAGCGGCCTGTTTAGCCGCTCTCAGCGCTTCATCTAGCTTTATATGTTGCTCTATCGTGATCATTGTTATGTGTTTGCCGGTTTCTTTGTTATAGTTCCACTCCTCAATAATTCTTTTAGCCAGAGTGTTCCTTGTAAGAACATTTGTCAGACGTTTTATTACCTGTAAGCTGCCCACCACATTTACAGATGTGTTCATTAGTTTCCGGCTCATGTGTATTGCTTTTAATAGCATAACACCTTCTACGTTAGCTAAACTGCACATATCGTGGAATTTCCAGGCATTAGTATCGCTTTTATAAATGATTGCGCCCCCTTTTGCCATTGTCTCGTAGCTCACTCCAACGTACACGTTTGGTGTACTATCTGTTTCTTTTGTTGTTTTAGATGACCGAACTTTAGGAATTAGTAGTTTCCATGGTGGAAGTTCATAGATGGATTTCCAGAAAGATAGTGGTAGAAGATTGTATGATGTTAGTCCGCTATTGATGTTCACTACAGCTGGCACTGTTTTGGTTTGCTGCCAATGATATTTGTCGAGGATTTCGGGGTTGGTTATTTCATTATGCATAAAATGCATTGGTTTGGCACACAGTTTTATACCATACCACAGATTTTGTTGTTCTAGGCGGAGATCAATGGGTAATGATTGGTTTACTACATCGAGACTGTTGCTATTAGCATAGCACTGTTCCAAATTGATTTAATTTTTTTTAGATGTGATTTAGCGTCAGTTTTATACACTGGAGATCCGTATTCCAGTTTGCTTCGTATGAAGGCATTTATTATTTTTTCCAGAGTTTATTGTCTACTCCCCAGGTGTAGTGACTTAAAATCCGGATTCTGTTCAATAACAGTTTACATTTCGCTACCAGATTTTCTATGTGTTTCTTCCATGTGAGTTTGGTATCCAGTAACATTCCTAGGAATTTATACTCTTCTACATACTCTATTGTTTCATTGTTTAATTTCAGTCTAGACTCCTCATGATCGTGCCTTAACCTACAAAAGTGGATAGCTTTGGTTTTGGTGTGTGAAAACTGAAATCCACGCGCTTCCGCTTCCCTCACCAGGATATTAATGTCATTCTGTATAGTTGTTGACATTTGTTCCATATCTGTGCCTTGTGTAATTATGCATAGATCATCTACGTGTAGTAGGGCATGCGTTGTTTTACTGATACTGTCTGTAATATTGTTTATCGCAGCTGAAAACAAGGTGACACTTGACCCTTGAGGGATCCGGTTTTGTTGTTTCTTAGTGTCAGAGGAAATGTTACCAATTTTTACACGGATTAACCTTCCTTGTAAGAGATTTTGAACAAAACGAAGAAGGTGGCCCTTTATATTCCAATGTAGCAGCGTTTCTAGAACACCGTGTCTCCATACAGTGTCATAGGCTTTACATATGTCAAAAAATATTGCTAAGGAGTGTTGTGTGATAATAAAAGATTCTTTCACTATTTGTTCTAGTATCATGATCTGGTCTATTGTCGAATATCCTCTTCTAAACCCTGCTTGGTAAGAACTAAACACGTTTTTCTTTTCCAGAGTCGTAATAAGTCTAAAGTTGACCATTGATTCCAATACCTTTGATACACAAGATGTCAATGAAATTGGTCTATAATTCTCTGGGTTATTGTTATTTTTTTCTCCTTTTGGAATTGGAATAATGGTCGCGAATTTCCATGACGCCGGGAAGGTACTAGTAAGGTATATTTTATTGCATAAGTCTAATTATATTTGCTTTGTTTCAGGAGGAAGGTGTCTTATCATGCTGATGGTAATTCTATCATGCCCCGGTTATTATTATTATTATTATTATTATTATTATTTGTAAGAACCTCGACTTCTGAGGTCATTAGCTTGTATTTTGGTTTATAATTGAGTATACATTATTATAGCACAGGTAATATGATACAATTACTGAAATAGGAGGAAACGTCTGAGAACGTATTGTGGTTATTATATGTTAGTACACATATCAATATGTTTTAGATACTGAAAGGTGGTGAGTATATCATTCCTTTCACTTAGATTACCTGTAATGTTTTGTTTTTCTTTCTCATCGCTGCATACTTTGGACACTCACATACAATATGCCGTACAGACAAATAAATGTGGCATTGGTCACACTGAGGTGAAAGCTCTCCCAACAATAAGTGCTGGTGCGTGACAGCTGCATGCCCAATGCGTAGGCGGTGCAACTTTACCATCTGTTGCCTGGTAAGTTTAATTTGAGTATAAGGCGCCATTACAGATGGCTTTATTTCTTTAAGTGAACTGTTTGTTTTATTCCATTGTCTTTGCCATTCACCAATGGCAACCTTCTCCTGCTACAATAGCACTACCTACACCTTTTTCTGTTTTGGACCCATCTGTATAAATGACTTGTCCAGGGGGAAATTCGCTTTGGATCTCCGTTACTAGCCTAATGTATTTAATTGAATTATTTTTATTTTTGGAATTATCCATGGCGGGATTTCATTTAGGCCTTCCGTTATGATTTCTGGCATAAGAATAGCATATCTCTCCAAGTACTCATAAAGTCTTATTCCAGAGGGCCTAGTTATCGTAGGTCTATTTTGGTACTGGTTTTCACTTCGAAAGTGAATTGCATTATTTAGGTGCCCAGGATGGGCCTTAACTCCAATCATGTATATAGCAGCAAGCCTTTTTCTCCGAATATCTGGGGGTTCCAATCCAGTTTCAGAGTGTGGGCTTTAAATTGGACTAGTTGGAAATGCTCCAATATAATACCGGATACCTGTATTGTGGATTCGATCTAAAGTTCGCAACAGCGTGCAGAGCTGTATACTATACAGCTATAAGCAATCCGAGAGGGTATAAGTGTCCGATAAATTCGCATTAGGCTTATAGTTTCTACTCCCCATATGGTATGGGCTAAGACCTTTATTAAATTCAAACGTTTTCGGCATTCTGTTTGTAGGCATAGGATGCAATTTATACGATAATTGTTCAGGTACAGCAGAGGGTCGTAGTGTGGTGTTTTGAGGCGACAGAAATGGACACAGTGGGTTTTCTGTTCAAAGAACTGAAACCCTATGGATTCTGCATTTTGCACAATTACATCGATTTCCCGTTGCAGCTTACGTACAATTTCGCCGACCGTTGTTCCGGAGTACATTATAGCGAGATCATCTACGTACAGACGTTTAATTTTCGTTTCATCCGTGTTCAGCGCTATCTCATTTACGGCAAGTGCAAATAAGGTGCAGCACAGCGTCGAGCCTTGCGGCACTCCATTTTCTAATAAGCGGGATATCGAGTAGCTGTTGCCAATTGGTACTCGGAAACTACGATTGTTTAAAAATGACCTTATAAAGAGCGGAAGATTTCCTCTTATCCCACATCTAGAGAGCTTTTGCAATGTTGCGTACCTCCTAATCATGTCATCTGCACCCTTTATATCGAAGAAGACCGCCACGAAGTTCCTCCGGTCGCTGAAAGCAGCTTGGATGCAATCCTCAAGAAGTACATGGTGATCTGTGGTGCATCTTTTTTTCCCGAAACCAACCTGATAAGACACTAACACGTTATTCTGTTCCAGGTACCACTGAAGCCGGTTGTTGACCATCCTCTCGAGCAGCTTACTCATACAACTAGTAAGACTAATTGGACGATAGCTACTCGGGAGTAGAGGAACTTTATTCGGTTTTAATACCGGTACTACAATTGCCCCTTTTCATTCGTCAGGGTAGATATTATTATCCCACAGATCATTAAAGGTTGTTAATAGTGATTCTTTTATTTCAGGTGTTAGGTGCTTCAACGTGTCATTCGAAATAGCGTCTAGGCCAGCAGCTGTGGATCTTGTTTGACCTAAAGATTCATCCAATTCGCACATAGAGAAGTCAACGTCTGCTCTAAAATTTAAGTCAATTTCTCTATTTAACTTTGTACGTAGGAACTCATCATTATAATTTCCAATTCTACTAACACTCTCAAATTATGAGGCTAGGGATTCTGCTATTTCAGTTGGGTTTTCAACTATGCGCCCATCTTCTTCCTTAATACATGTAAGTGAATTTGCTTGATATCTTCCAGCTATAGCTTTCACTTTTTTCCAGGTATTCTTAATGCTTTCCTCAGATGTTATGGATGAGGTATACTGCTTCCAGCTGTTACGCTTACTTTCCAATACAACTCGCCTTGCAGCTGCCCGTGCCTTCTTAAAATCAATTAAATTTGTTATCGTTGGTTGGTTTTTGACCACATTCAGTGCCTTTTTTCTACCGTCAATCGCTTGTTTCACCTGCACATTCCACCGGGAGACCGTACGCTTCAGAAGTTTAGTTCCTGCTTTGAACATACTCTCTGCTGCTACTTGCACGATAGCATGAGTAATCGTTTCAATACTAAGGGTATGGGGAACAACCAGGGATTTGCTAAACTTATGCCAGTTAGCCTTGGCCGTGATCCACCTCTCAGAAACATATATCTCCACTTGAAGTTGCTCAATTTCTACCAAGATCGGGAAATAATCACTATTGTACAGGTCATCAATTACTCTCCATTTGAGATGGGGTACAAGGTCACTTGTATCATTAGATCTATTGCTGAAAAGGTGTTCGCTATTGTGTTAAGATGTGTATGCAAATCGGTATTCATTAATACAATGTCAGCCAGCGCTCGATAATTCGCCCTTTTGCGTCGGTTTTTTGAGAACCCTACAGGGCGCTAAAGTCCCCCATAATGATAGCTGGAGGGGGTAACTGTTCAACAATGTGTTCAATATCCACAATGGCTTGGTTGCCATCAGGAAGGTAAATGCTACATACAGACAACTTCATAGGTGTACTCATTTTAATAGCCGCTGCCTGGATATAAGTGTCTAATATCAGCTGTTCACATTGTACACCATTTCTGGTAATCAAAGCAACACCACCTGAAGCTCTTCGTCGTTGGGCAAAGTCATTGCGAACAATGTCATATACTCGGAGAGAATATGGCTGATTAACTTTGAGGTGTGTTTCCTGAAGGCATATACACATGGGATTCAGTTCTTGAAAGAGCATTTTCAAGTACGTGTATCGTTTCACGAGACCTCTGCAATTCCATTGGAGAATACAGTTTTTGGACGCGAGTGTTTTAAATATCTTAAAAATTACGGTAGTATAACATATAAAATTCTCACGGACAAATAAATAGAATTTTATATAAATAGATACTGTGCACATACACAAACATAAATATCACAGAGAAGGTTATAATTTAATATAAAGTATCACAGATAATATCACAGTCGTGTAAGTTGACTAGTTATTGAACTCATTAGTAGCCCGTTGGCTGCTAGAGCCCCTAGGTTTACCCTTAGGCCACCCTTTCTTCTTTTTCGGATTTTTTGCCTTATTCAGGGTACTATCACCTACGGATGTAATGCTAGAATCCGTTGATGGGGGTTCTTGTTAGGAGGGTTTTTCTCTTCGCGCTTCTGGACTCGTCCTCCATTTGTATCTGATCCACGTTGGTGCGCGTTTAAATAGTTGCCTCATGAGATGAGGATGGGACTAAGAATGGTTTTTACATGTTAGTCTCAGAGGAAATTTATAGGAGGGGAGTAATCGCTCCTACTAAAAGAGGTAGCAGTTCTTTTGCTAGAAAACGGGTATCAATTCTGGACTGGTTATCCTGAGTGGAGGTAGTAGCCTTGGCATAGCTAATACCTGCTGTAGGCGTCGTAATAATAATTTTCTTTTTAGCTTCCATGTAACTTATGCTCTTCCTTGCTCGGAGCTCTTGTATAGCATTTTCTTTCTTTTGCACTGGGCAGCCGATAACTCTAGCAGAATAAGGGCCACCACAATTCACACACACACACTCTACATTGTATAGACGGCGATCCTTCGTGTTGCAATTTGCCACAAATGCACATTTGCTGTGGTGCTTCGCATTTCAATGATGTATGGCCAAATTTGTTACACCTGAAGCATCTTAACGGATGTGGCACATATAATCGAACACTTAGCGAATAGAATGCAACTCTTATAGTTTTGGGTAATATGGGGGTATTAAATGTTATGATGTGATTAGCGGTATCAACAAGTTCCTTATTCCGTTTTGATTTTAAACGTCGCACCTCAATAACTTTTTGACCCTTTATTTCCTCACGAATGTCCTCAACAGAACAATTAAGGAAATCCCGACAGAAAATAACTCCTCGAGATGTATTTATCGTTTTATGAGGAGTGACCATAACCTCAAAGTCTCCCAACTTATTTGTGGCTAAACCTTTAAATGTCAGCTTATTAGATACAGTTTCAAATAGAATGCCATCTTTAATTTTCTTTACATTTTTAAATCATCATACAGACCATATAGAACTTTTTGAATATAAAATGGACTAACTCTGTCAAATTATTATAAGTTTTTGTTATGAACGAATAAGTTCAAAGGTAAATATGTAATTAAAAATTTTTAATTACATATTTACCTTTGAACTTATTCGTTAGTAACAAAAACTTATAATAATTTAATATTAGTCAAGTTGTTTTGGTATGTGTGAATCCTTGCGATATTGCAGGCTCACATTCGATTAATATAAGTAATTTGATTTTAATCTCATTACATTTAGAATTTACTTCAGTTCTACATACATAAAGATAAAACTTACATCGATTGGGGCTTGAACCTTGATGGCGCAGTTGGTTAGCGCGGTACTCTATCAAAGTACAGGTCGTAGGTTCAAATCCTACTCGAGGTAAACTTTTTGTTTATGTATTTAATAAAATTAATAATAATTTTTAATTACATATTTACCTTTGAACTTATTCGTTCATAACGAAAACTTATAATAATTTAATATTAGTCAAGGTGCTTTGGTATGTGTGAATACTTGCGATATTGCAGGCTCACATTCCATTAATATAAGTAATTTGATTGTAATCTCATTATATTTAAAATTTACATCAGTTCTACATACATAAAGACAAAATTTGCATCGATTGGGGCTTGAACCTTGATGGCGCAGTTGGTTAGCACGGTACTCTATCAAAGTACAGGTCGTAGGTTCAAATCCTACTCGGGGTAAACTTTTTATTTAGATATTTAATAAAATTAATAATTTTTAACTCTATCAAAGTTTATCCCGTCTTTCCTTGTAAGAATAAGGAACCGGGGCGTAGCCTCCGTCACCATATTTTTGACGGCGGGTTTTTTAGGTGAATCCTCCTGTACCTCCATGTTTATAGAGTTGGCACTACGAAATAATTGGGTTTCGCTCATATCGTTCCCACGAGATCTCTCGGAAAGGATGTCACTTGCAGCAGAGCCGGTATACTACAAGAGGGCATCTACACTGTGGAGAGCGCCTATTCCCCCACAGGCGTTTCAACGCTAGAGATCAGGCTTCCCCCTGGCCACGCTCAGGCTTTCCCTCGCGCAACCCCTTTAGCACATAAAACTGCCAAACGACCTTGGGATTTGGGGGATTTTTTATAAAGGTTGCCTTCCTCGTAGTCCGGGCGTTAAACCCAAGCCCACCGACCGCTAGCTGTACGACGTTCCCTAGCCACGCCCTACTAGAGTCTCTGAAGTACAGTTCGCGGTTGCGGTGTTAGGAGACGGCTAGCGCTCAGCCATCCCCAGCTAGGACATCCCGGGATAGCCGCACCCATACACGCTTTTGACGGCGCATGTCCTGGGAAGAGTAGAACGGAAAGGAAGGGGTCTCTCAGATTTATCTGGGAGCCTGAAGAGATCAAGAGTTGAAACAAGAGTGTTCCGATAGGAAAGAGTTAAAGAGTCAGGGAAGCCACTCTAGACTAGTAGAAGAAAAGTTCACTTCCAGCTAGGGGGGACGCAGGGTTGCCGTCCCTGTCCTCGTTAGTTACGAGGCCCCACGTGAACTGGTCCGCGACACCGTATTATGTAGAGCTAACAGTGGCTGTTTAAGGCCACGAGCTCATATTTCGGTGCTGGCCTTGCATCACTTATGATAATTTGCAAGGTCGTTCCCCTATCCGCCAGCTGGGGATGCGTCTAGTAGGTAGTACAACCACAAGGTATTATTATTAATATTTTTTTTTTGTTTAAGGGTTTAACTACTAAGGTCATATCCCCTTTAATCGTAGCTATATAAATACCCAAATTTATATTTCAATATATAGATTGATTTGTTTTGGGAAGGTCAGTGTATTTTTGCATTGCCCAGTTTGGTAAAGTTTTCACTATAGTTTGGTACTATTGTGTGTATCGAGCGTTGATCGTTGTATAGTGAACATTCTCTTATTATATGTGCGATTGTAAGTGTTGTTCTACAGTGATTACATTGGCGTGGATGTCCGTTTTTAAGGAGGTGCTCATGCGTGGTTTTAGTGTGACCTACCCTCACACGGTGCATCTTTACAGTCTTCTCCTTCGTTGCGACTTGCATCGTGGATAATGGTGTTACTTTGCGTTTCATTTGTAGGGGTTGGGTATTTATTTGTGACCATTTTTCCTGCCATTCTACAGTGTATTTATTCTTCTTTAAGGTACCTCCCGACATCGCTTACCACCACAAAATTGACATCCACTTGCTCACTTAAAGTGACTTGACGGGCAGACTCATCTGCATGCTCGTTGCCAAGGATTCCCACGTGACTCGGAACCCACGTAAAAACAAGTATTTTCCCTAGTTCATAAGTATTATTTAAAGAGGATTGGCATGTTATAGTCATCGGGTCAGTTGAGTATATTTGGGATAGGTCGGTGAGGATATTAAAATTGTCCGTGATAAGAAATTTACTGAAATCGGTCATCGAGCAATACAGCATTGCCTGCCAGAGAGCGTATTGCTCTGCAAATTTTATCGAAGATATAGGGTTTAAATTCCACCCATACGCTTCAGCTTCGGTAACTGTCGTGCTACCAGCTCCATTTGCAGTTTTGGAACCATGTGTATATATGATTCGGAATGAAGGATGCCCCTTAATGATGATTTCAAATTCCGGCTGGTAAGTATGGTATTTTGTATTGTCTTTTTTTGTACCTCATGGGATCCTTTCTTATCTTTACCACAGGTATTGTCCACGGTGCAACATCAAGCATCCTTTCGTCAAGCACCGTTGGAAGGGCTATTCCTCGCTGGTCCAAATGTTCTTTGTGTCTTATGTAAGCTGGCCGAGTAATAGCATGTAGCAATCTATAGGGTCGCGTGTCTACATGCAGTATCAAGTTGTTTGGGTGCAACAGCAATGAACGAACTTTCATTATGTATTTAGCAAGTAATTGCTGCCTTTTGCATTCCAAGGGCGGCATTCCCGATTCGCAGTATAAGCTATTCACCGGACTGGTAGGAAAAGCTCCAAGGCAGTACCTAATGGCTGCGTTATGGATAACGTTTAAGGTTTCAAGCAACGATCTACCCGCCGATGAATAAACTATGCAGCCGTAATCAATTTGTGATAATACCAGCGCCTGATATATTCTTATAAGGAATTTTGTTTCCGCACCCCACTTGGTGTACGCCGGAACCTTGATTATATTAAGGCTTCGCAGGCATTTATCTTTTAGCCGGTCTATGTGAGAGCGTTATCAAAGGTAAGGCCCAAGAACTTTGCAGTTCCAGAGCATCAAATGGGATCACCTACCAAAAATAGTACCGGATCGTAATGAGGTTCTCTCAATCTACAGAAATGGATACAATGCGTCTTCTCTCTGGAAAAACTCAGACCAATGTTGTTCCCATTTTCAGAATTTGGTTGATTGCGGGTTGTAGTTTACGACTTATTTCTCCAGTAGTGTGGCCTGAGTAAAATATGGTAATATCATCAACATACATGCATATGAAGATATCATCCGCAACATTCAAAGCAATACCATTGATTGCGATCACAAACAACGTACAACTTAGGGTAGATCCTTGAGGGACTCCGTTTTCAAGGGTTTTCGTGCCCGACAGCGTGTCACCTTTTCTTACCCTAAAACTTCTGTTGCTTAGGAATGACCTAATCAGGAAGGGCAAACTACCTCTCAAGTTTAGTCGACAGATCTGTTCCAAAATGCCGTGCCTCCAGGTCATATCATAAGCCTCCTTAATGTCAAAAAAAATAGCCACCAAGTGGTTTCCTTTCCGAAATGCTTCTTGAATATTATGTTCAAGTAGGACCAAATGATCACTGGTGGATCTATGTTTTCTATACCCCTCCTGGTATGGAACCAGAAAATTATGTTTTTCGAGATACCACTGCAATCTATTGTTGATCATCCTCTCCCATAATTTTCCCATACAGCATGTAAGGCTGATTGGACGATAGCTGGCTAGATTCAGAGGATTTTTCCAGGTTTGAGAATAGGCACCACAGCTGCCTCTTTCTATTCATCCGGGTAAATCCCTTCATCCCACAGCTTATTGCATAACTGTAATATACATTTTTTAAATTCGGGTGTGAGATTTTGCAACATTTCGTTGGATATTAAATCATGTCCTGGCGTTGTTTTTTTGGTACATTTCAATGCAAACTCCAGCTCATTCATCGTAAATCTTGCATTATAATCCAGGTCGCCTATTGCATCAAAATAAGATCCATTTCCCTTTCATTTTTTGTGTCAGAAAAATTGGATAGGTAATTTTCAGTCTTGCTACTATTTTAAAACCCAACGTGTTTGCGATATCAACCGGGTCTTCAGTGATTATATTTTGAGAAATTTATCAATGGCATGAATGTATGGACATTTATATGTTCTGATGATTGATTTGGTCTTTTTCCAAGTGTTGTTTGCACCCGAGCTGGACGTAATGGTCAAGGACAACCCTTCTCCTAAGAGCTTTGGCTCTCTTGAAAGCGACGTGATTGTCGGTAGTTGGTTGCCTTTGATATTTTCTATAAGCAGTCTTTTTATTTTTAACTGCTTCTTTGACCTCATGGTTCCACCATGGAAGGGGCTTCTTCACCGGCCTGTTTCCCGACATCGGTATGCTGATTTCTGCCGCATCCAATATTGCATCTGTGATTGTTTTAATACCGATACTTGTAGGGCTTTTAAGATTCTGACGAAACATTGACCAATTTGCTTTAGCAGTGAGGAATCTTTTAATGATTGTTCTATCTGGTACACTGATATCGTTCTCGACCATTATTGGATAATGGTCACTATTGTGTAAGTCATTAATGACTCCATACAAGCCGCGATACTAGAATTGGTGTTACTTGCGTTAAGTCGAGTGCATCGAAAGAATTGGAGCGGAGATTGTCGTATGTAGGAGATCCGTTGTTAAGGGGCACTATATTATCCCTAGTCAACCAGTCTTGAATAGTGCATCCTTTAGCATCATTTTTTAAAGATTCCCATAATGTGTTGTGTGTATTAAAATCTTCAACCACAAGGAATGGTGCTGGAAGTTGTTCATCAATTTCCTGAAGGTCCGAAATCCTCCAGTTACCATCAGGAAGGTAAATGTTACATATGGTTATATTCATAGGTACATCCATTGTAAGTGCTACTGCGTGGAGATTATTATTAAGTATTAGATGTTTATACTGTATGTCATTTCTAATAATCACGGCAACACCACCCGACGATCTTCGGCGAGTAACATGGTCTTTGCGAACAATATTGTATCCCGAACAGAATACGGTTGGTTAATATGGAGGTGCGTTTCTTGAAGACATATGTACATGGGGCTGAACTCTTGAAAGAGTATTTTTAGGTCTGTACAGCGTTTCACAAGGCCTCTACAATTTCATTGCATAATCCAATGTTTCGACTCGAATGTTATAGAAAATTTAAAATTCAAAATCATATGATAAATTAAAAACGCTCACGACATTGGAATACGAGTTGCCCAAAGTAACAGCACTATCTGCCAATCATTTCGCCTCTGGGTATGTTACCCTCCGCGTAACCTTAATTTCTTGAATTTTTGTTTCACGTTTGTAGACCTCACACGCCCGAGAATTTTCAGGATGATTTCCTTTACAGTTTGGGCGGATTATTGGCACTTCACATCGACTCCCTTCATGTAATGGTTTTCCACATAAGCAAACTTGAGGGTCTTGACATCTTTGCGTTGTATGGCCAAACCTCTGACAGCGAAAACAAAGCATGGGGGCTGGAACATACGGTCTTACACGTAGATTATAGAATTAATGCGTTTGACAGCTATAACTTTTTCTTCCTTTAGTCCTTCAAGAATTTCTTCTTCGGTGCAGTTTAAGAAATCCCTACAATAAATTACCCCTTTTGAAACGTTCAACGTCACGTGTGGTCTGACTTGAACATCGAAGTCACACAGTCTCTTGATCTGCATCAGCCGCCTTGACTGTTTATTAGTCGCCGTTTTGATAAATAGCATGCCTTTCACCTTTTTAATTTCTTCCACTTTTCCTATTAGTCCAAACAGTGCTTTTGATATGATAAACGGGCTTGTCTTGGAGAAATCTCCTTAACTTCTTTCTATAAGAAGGAACTGGGGATGGTCATCCTCCTTTTCACAGCTTATGCGTGGTAACGAGGAAAAGGATTATCTCGATTCATTAGCACTTTTATTACGCTGGTTGCCAACAGCGCCCAGTTCAGAGGATGGGTCCTCTATTATATTATTGGACAAAATCATAAGATTCCCACGAGTACGCTCGGTAATAAAATCCACATCAGCAGAGCCGGCTTACTGAAGCAAGGCTAGTTATCTCCAGGGATCGCCTGGTACCTGGAAGACACCGCTAAAGGCCAAGTGACGTGTGGCCATCCATCCCTCTGCACGGTACGTATGACTCTTTGGATTACGCCTTTTTCCGGAGTAAGATCTCCACTACATGAAACAAAAGACAGAGGACTAGAACCACCAAAAGGAGACAACACAAACGACCTGAGATATCTGAGCTTCACCACTGCTGGAGACAATGGCTACTGAGCCCCCCCCCCCCGCGACAAGGTGTATCCCATGGGGGGGTATTATTATTATAATTTTTTTTTGTTGTTTTGGTGTCAGCTGCTTAGGCTATTAGCCATCATTATGTTTATAACGATTTGATCAAATTTGTTTCAAATAAATATATTAATTTTCTCACACAACTAATATTATATGACAGTACTATTGACAGGTTTTGATTCAACTGATATTTTTCTCTTATATTTCGATATTCGATATTGTTGACATTCTATCAATACGTGGGTTACTGTTAACGTTTTATCACATACGACACATTTCTTTGGTGGTAAATTGGCTAGTATGTGTGAATGCGTAAGGTTTGTATGTCCAATCCTTAACCTTGTAAGAACCACTTCTTCCTTTCTTCTTAATTTCATGGTTCTGTTGAATTTTTTATTGCTTTTAACTGTATGTTATAGTTATTCCATTGTTGCTGCTATTCCATTTTTATTACCTTTGCGTAGTATGCTTTGTAATCGTGCACTCTTGTTGGGATATTTTTACATACATTTTCTTTGGTTGCTCCTTTTGCAGCTTTATCGGCCCGGTCATTTCCCGTAATTCCGATGACTTGGTACCCATATTTTGTTGTTGTAAAATATGTGTATTTGTTCTAATCATATCGACAAGAGGTTCTACGTTGCCCGTACAAGGTTTCTTTATGCGCTCTAGAGTACTTAAGGGGTCTGTTCACACTATGAATTTGTTCTTATCACTGAATCGGCAGTATAGTACAACTTGCCCATACTGCATAAGTTTTAGCAGTGAAAACTGACGTTGAGGGACTTAATGTCCACTTATAAGAGGGCCCATTTGTATAAAAGGCGCAGGCTGTACCATCGGATGTTTTTGAACCGTTGTGAAAATACTTTGATACTCCCTGAATTCATTTATAATTTGAGCATACATAGAACTGTATGTATCATTTGGTGGTTCTTGTTTGCGTTGACTACTCAGGTTTAATACAAAAGAGATATTATTCGTTTCCCAAGGAAGATGCTCTGATGGTGCTTGACTACAAAATTTATATGTTGTGATGTCCAGTTCTTGTATAGCGCGGAAAAATGACGGATTTGTTATGGTAGGCCTACCCGTATACGTCTCCAGTAGTTCTTGTGTTATGATATTAAGATTAAGATGATTCGGGACAGACATTATTTTAGCACAGTAGTTTTGCAGCAACTTTTTTCTTCTCAATTTCAGGCACGGGACTCCTGATTCACAGAAAATCGACAATAGTGGGCTAGTGCGATATACACCAATAGCCAGACGTAACCCGTTTGAATGTATTTCGTCTAATACGTTCATATTATAATTTATTGTAGAAGAATAAGCTACATTTCCATAGTCCATTACAGACATAACGAATGCCTTGTAAAACATTATTAATGATTGTCTGCTTGAACCCCATCTGATATGTAATGAACACCTGATTAAGTTAATTCGTTTTTTACATTTATTTGCTTCTTAGTGAATGTGGTCCCGAAAAAAGAGTTTTTTTAATCAAAAATTATACCCAGTACTTTGGCGGCCTCCAGGTTTTCAATCTGGGCATTTTTTATGTATAATTTAGGATTACAGTGCTCGCTTTTTAACCTACAAGAACGTATTGCTTTACATTTAGTTTCTGACATTCGAAAACCTATTATGGCTACTGTAGACTCTAATTCATTTATTGCACTTTGTAGCGTTTTGTCCACAATTTCCATGTCTTTATGTTGACAGTATATTATCAAGTCATCTGCATACATACTTGTTTGCACAGGTAACGGGATGGATTCTATGACCTTGTTAACCGCTATTATAAACAACGTGGTACTTAAGACTGGCCCTTTAGGAATTCCATACTCTACTTCGTAGTTATTTGACAGCACATTTCCAACTCTAACTCTAAATATACGATTTGCAATAAATGTTTAATAAAGGTTGGTAATTCTCCTATGAAATTCCAGTCATGCAATGTTCGTACTACATTACACTTCCATGTAAGGCTTTTTCGATGTCAAATTTAACTGCAATCGTATGCTCTCTGCTCAAGAACCCGTGTTGTATGTAACTTTCCAGGTGAATAGGTAGATCCGTTGTTGAGTGCAACCTGCGGAGTCCGGTTTGAAACTTCGAAATCAGTTTCTCTTTTCTAAAACCCAAATCAGACGTTCATTGACCATCTTTTCCATTATTTTGCTCATGGTGCATGTAAGTGATATGGATCTGTAATCACTAGCTTGAGTAGCATTTTGTTGCTTTTTTGGAATAGGAATAATAATCGCATTTCTCCGTGTGTTCGGATATTTCCTTGAGTTATAAATTTCATTATAAATATCTAACAGTATGGAATTTATTTTTTGTGGGAGGTTGTTTAGCGTGTCATAAGTTATATTGTCATGACCAGGCGACGAGTTGTTAGATTTCTGTAATGCTTGTTCTAGTTTGTCCATAGCAAAAGGCTTATTGTACGTTTGCATATCCGTCGTTCCAAAATTTATGTCATATTCTTCTTCTTGTTTTATATGTTTGAATGTTTGGCTGTAATTGTTTGTGCTACCTATTTTATGGAATTCGAGAGCGAACAGTTCTGCTACATCGGTTTTTAGTACTTAAAGTGCGATTATCTGGAGTGTTTATACATCTTATAGGTCGATATGTTTGTTTACCAATTATCGCTATTGCCTTACCCAGTACTTGAGTCGCTGCGCTTTGTGGTGTTATTGTCGATACAAAATTTTCCCAAGTGGCTTGTTTGTGTTTTAAAATCATACCCCTAGCTTGTGCACACATTTCTTTGAAGTTAATTAAGTTAGCAATGGTAGTATTTTTTTGAATAGGTTAAATGCCCTTTTTTATCTGTTATTCCTTTTTTGACTTCCGGATTTCACCAGGGGACGATTCGTGGTTTTATTTTTCCGCTAGTTTGTGGTATGTGTTTGTTATCTGCATGTATTATATTACTTGTTAGGTGCAGTATTCTTTCTTCTGAATTTTGGCCTTAGTTATCCTGATATGTACTAAAGCTACGAGCATATTCCTCCCAGTTCGCTAATCCACTTTTCCACCTTTGTTGGGTGCATTCTTCCACAGATGGTGTTGATGTGGATATTATTATAGGACAGTGATCACTTTGACAAAATTCCTCATGCACATACCAGTTTAAGCTTAGCGCGATTCGCGGAGAAGCCATTGTTAGGTCAATTGCAGAAAAGCTTCCTGACATGGAACTGAAGTGCGTACTTTCACCTGAGTTTAATAACACAAGATCATTATCGTTAATAAAATCTTCTATAATCCGCCCTCTTCAGTCTGTCTTTATGCACCCCCATACTTTCGAATGATCGTTGAAATCACCTAACATTATTACTGGGGATGGAAGTTGCGCTAGTACGTGTTCAATATCTTGTATCTGCCAGTTAAAGATTTGGTAAATAAATATTGCATATTGTTACCTTTATTGGAAACTCAATTCTAACTGCAATACAATGAAGATTCGTATTTACATTTAGCACGCTTGCAGGTATGTTAGTTTGTATGAATGTTATTACTCGTCCACTAGCTTTTTCGTTTTCCGTATAGTTTTTATTAAATGAGGTGTAACCCTTAAGTGCAAACCTTTAATTGTTTTTTAAGTGTGTCTTATATACAGACACAAAATGGTTTGTATTTAACCATTAATAATTTTAGTTCGCAATAATGTTTACGTATTTCATTGCAATTCCGTTGCAAATTTTTTTCAAAATCCATGATTAAAATGGTAAAAATATATAAATAAGCTTGGGCAATGACAAATAGAAATAAATAATGGTGTATAAATACAGTGACAACACAGACATACATGTTTTAATAAATAGATAATATGAGTAATAAATAGTACACAAATGTATGAGGACGTACACATTGTAATATCACAGAGTGCACAAATGTTTTGTAATGCGCTCCCTTCGTTTAGGTGCTAAATTTATATTGCGCCCTTCTGGTTTGGTAACCCAACGCGGTTTTATTTTGCCTCGACTTTGCTCAATCGGGTTTATTTTATAAACGGGGTGTGATTCGTAGTAAGTACTGGATGGGCTTGACACTGTAACCTTAAATAAAATCCGTAAAGCATTTTTAACACGTATATTCAACAAATATTTACAATAAATAAAATAAACGGTATCTAACAAAATATGTATGTGAGAACTCCCTGGTCCGGGTCCTGGCGTCACTGGGTGCGAAGTCGCTTCTGTGAACAAAAGATAGTCTTTTTAATCTATTCCTTACCTAAGAGGCAAAGTTTAGGTTACGGTTCTGCATGTACAGTAGCGCGAGCGTTATCCTTGATACAGTGGTTGATCGGAGCGCCAGCGCAATGAACTCGAATCGTTGAGAAAATCGATATCGTGCTTAGACTTTAGTAACTCTGGAGCGCTGAAGCAAGGATGTCCTACTCCCGGGAAATAATATACGCGAAATGCGCGTCTGCAAACGCGAGATCTCGGGCCGGTCTTTCTCTAATTATAACCGGTTTAATGTAGGCAATTAGATTATTTATCTAACTAAATTAATTACCGATCTCTATACTAAGTTTAATTATTTATAATTAATCAAGGGAACAAAATACTTAATATTAACACTACTCTAATAGGTTTACGTAAAGATAGAATAATCTACGTACTCTCTAATTTATTTACAAACGTTCTCGCACCAGGTATTTACGATGGTTAGGTGGACTACCAATTTATCTACAAATTTATACAACAGGTTATGGAGGTACTCTTCTGCGATTCACAGACACTGTGTATGGTTATTGTGTTTGTCTGTAGGTAGTGTATGAGTTTCGAGCGGAATTTCAGTAATGCGCAGAAGACGTAGGCGATGGCCTGTCTTTACTGGATATACTAAGAGAAAGGTCGTAGGTCTTTACAGCCCTGTAACAACCCTTCACCCTCAGGTACTTTGTAAGATACGTCGGGGGCTACCCCTGCGTTCCTCTAGGTGTACTTTGTATTGGCGAGTTCCGTCGGGGGCTACCCCTGCGTTCCTCTAGGTGTACTTTGTGGTGGCGAGTGACGATGGGATCTACCCTTCGTGCTACTCTAGGTGTTAGTGTACTTTGTATTGGCGAGTTCCGTCGGGGGCTACCCCTGCGTTACTCTAGGTGTATGTGGTATAACTCCTGGAGGCTCAGCCCGGAATTATTTACGGTCTGTAGTGTTTGAGTGTAAATTGTTAGATTGTATAACTTTACAACTTACGTGTCTATCAATAGCAGTACAGAATTGAACTTTAGGTTGCCCGGTGCGTCGTGGTGCGCGTTATCGCCAGATCGCGAAGGACTCTTCGTCGGTGAACAACAGGTCGGTGCTTACACTAAGCAAACGGAGCGGCTGCGGCTACTGGTTTCTGGAACGGCTTGACTTGAATCTACTGAGATTCATCTCTCCTATATTATGCGCGTCGCGAGTTTATAAAGGTGCATCTGTGGGCGGTTTCGCGGCTACCGTGCGGGGGATGCCGTTATGCGATTGGTTAAAATCGTTCTGACGTGCAGAAACTTACGGTTTCTTAGAAATACACGTCAGCGGTGATGAATAAATTATTTGTTGTGCAATATCGCGTAAACTTATGAAATCTTACATACAGGATGGTCCGCACCTAATTTATTCTAAAACACATACGTACAGGACGCTGGTTCTTTACAGTTTAAGAACGTACACATTGTAATATCACAGACGTTATAACTCGGTATCATCATCCGCGGCCTTCCGACTACGAGGCTTACCTTTCGGCTAACCTTTTTCTTTTTTTTTAGTGAAGCAGTTTAACTGCTTCGTCTACGTCTTCATCACAAGTTGGTGACAAAGGCGCAGTTAGAATTGGATCCCTTTTTCTTTTCTCTGGCAATACTTCGGTTTCCATCGGTATACCAGAAGAGGGCAAATTACCTTCTTTCGTCAAGTTAGTACTTGACTCCTTTCTTTCTACTATAGGTGGTTCTTTTTTATTATCAATGACTATATTAATTGATTCCTTCATTGTAGAGATTATTAAGGGAACTAATGTTTTTGCAAATTCGTTAACATTAAAGTTCTTAGTAGTATCTGAATGATTAACCACACTGGCGAAAGAAGTTCTTTTAGGGGTTGTAGCCAATATTTCTTTGCGAGCTTCTAAGTAAGACATTCGGTTCTTTGTTTTTAGTTCTTGTATTGCCGTTTCTTCGATGTATTTTGGACAAACTTTAGCTCGCGCGTTGTGGATTCCATTGCAGTTTACACACGAAATGGGTTTGTCACAAGGGCTTCCTAGATGCGGTGGGTTTCCACAAACGCAAGTTTCTGCATTTTTGCACGTCGCTGAGGAATGTCCGTATAATTGGCATTTAACACATCGAAGTGGCCCGGAATATATAATCTTACAGGTAAGTAATGAATTGCAATTTTTACCTTTTCGGGTAGTTTCTGGCTACAAAACGTCAAAATTACACTAGCAATATCCACTATTTTGCCTCCTTTTCTCGTTGTTATTCGTGGATATGGATATGAAATGGGTTTACTCGGTCAAAATTTCCTGTATTCAACCTCTTAATAAGAAGGAACAGAGGGGAACTCTCCTTAAGGGTTTTATCATGTTGTTCCTTATCAACGTCTCGCATAACCGTTGTCGCGCTAGGGCCGTCTTCAGTCTCAGTAGATTTTACATGCTCGGTGGCCTAGTTTCCTACCACAGACGCCGAGCAGCCGCTTGATAGCGGTCGGGTGAGGCCTGCCCGCTCCGCCTCGCTCCCGACCTGTACTGGGGACAATCCGAACCCCTGCACCGTAAAATGTTGGCGCTCCGAAGGGCTCGAATAGTTGTTGCTTTTTAAATTTGAGATGTTGTTTATATTATTGTGAATTTTTTGTATTACAGGGTTTTGACAGTTGTAGCTATTTATCTCTAGTAGAGCGGACATCGAATCTGTGCATACTATGCAATTTTTATTTACGACTAATTCACAGTACGTTATCGCCCTTCTGATAGCGTGTAGTTCTGCAGGGTATATACAATTGTATTTTTCTAATTTCCGTTTGAAGGATGCGCCATCTACGTAGAATGCATATCCTGTTCCAGACGGGGTTTTAGAACCGTCCGTAAATATTAATAAAGGGCTTGTATATTCTTGCAATATTTGATAGAATTTGTTTTTAATTTGTGGATTAGTGCTGTATTTGTTGAAAACTGTTAGGTCTAGCCGTGTTACGAAATCGGAGATTTGCCATGGTGGAATGTTGCAGAATACGTGTGCTATTTGTAAAGTTGGCATTTGCAAAGAGTTTCTATACTCCTTTGCACAAACGCATAGTTGACGAGTAACAGTTGGTTTTTCTGCATATCGTTAGATGCGTTGCTCATTACTAAAAATGTCGGTGTTTTTATATTGCGCTTTGGAGTTTACATTTATTTCGTATTTTAGGACGACGTTTTGTCTCCGGAACGATAATGGCATAATACCTGATTCGAACTGTAGGCTTGACGAAAGACTAGGTCTAAATGCACCAGTAATGTATGGAAGTGCATTGCATTGAATAGAGTCTAACATTTTCAATCTTGATGGTCTTGCCGCGTCGTAAATACCGCAACCGTAATCTATTCGGGATAGAACTAACGTGTTATATAAGTTGGCAAGTATCTCGCGGCATGAACCCCAGTTGATGTTAGACATGCATTTTATGACATTCAACGCTTGCTTGGCTTTTGTGGCGGTTTCATCTATTTGTTTTCGGTATGACCAAGGACTATCGAAGTGGAACCCTAAAAATTTTACCGAGTTTTCACATTTAATTCTGTTACCTATTAAATGTGAAAACTCGCTAAAGTTTTTTAATATTATTATTATTATTATTATTGTTATTTTCTTTTTTTTTTTTCTTCCTATTCGCGCGTCAGCTGCTTTGCCTACTAGTGCCCAAGATCTGTCCTAGTCCGTTAAATATCATCAAATAACCTAATGTATCTTAAGAAGTCGATAACCTTTTTCTCATATCTTGTATTAAGTGTCAAACATTGAGCTATTTCATTTGAGATTCCGAATTGGTTCCGTATATTACTATATGCTTCACATTCGCATAAGAAATGTTTCACTGTAAGAATATTCCGACATTGTTCACATTGTTTTTGCCTAGTTCTTACTAGCACATAAGAAGACGTTAACCTTGTATGTCCTATTCTCAATCTCGTAAGCACTGATTGTTCCCTTCTTGTTAATGATAGATGGTATTCATACGTATTGATATCTGTCTTAATCTCCTTTAATTCGGCTGTGCAATTGTTCCATTCTCTTTACCAGACTTGTTTTATGTTAGCGTTTACGTCGATGAAGATGTCTTCGTATCGCGATGGTATACCTTGGCATGGCTCTAATTTTGTTGCTAGTTTGGCTGTTTTATCGACGATTTCATTACCCTTTATACCCGTATGGCTAGGTATCCATACGAACTTGACTATTTTAGTTTTGTTTCTTAGCCAGTAGAGTAAATTTGGTATGGTTTGTACGAGCGGATCTAGAGTGAAAAGGTCTGACATGCTTTTCAGCGCACTCATATAAAGAATATGTTACCATTGATATTTTATTATTAATGTTTCCTTTTTTATAGGCGCGACACTCTAAATGGAGCTTTGAGGATCCACGGAGGAGTTTCGAGATTTGGAGTTTGGTACATATTTGAATATTTGGTAAGTTAATTTTATACTTTGCTATAGCTTATTTTATTCTTACTCTTAAGGGTGTGGAATAGTTGGTTTACTCTCATAGATAATGCCTGTTCTGTCGGGTGTGAATTCCTTTAAGGGATGAAACCTTTGTGTCCATATTTTCAAAGCGTACTTAATTATGTTTAAGTTTATTTGATATTTTAGTGGTAAAGCCCCGCTCGCACAACATATTGAGGAATATGGACTTGTACGGAAGGCTGCCGTGGCAATTCGTAGTCCTTCGAGTTGTACAGATTCCAGCTTCTTTAGATGTGTAGGCCTAGCTGCAGAGTAGATGGTACAACCATAATTTATTCTACTTTGTACTACTGTGTTATAGAATTTGTCCCGGTTTGCTTGGGCCCTTTCCTGGTTTTACTATTGGGATGACAGTGGCTACCTTCCACGTGTTGGGATATATTCCTGTGCTGAATATTTGATTGTATACCTTTATTAGATACTTCTTGACTGTTATTGGCAGTTTTCATTAGATACGTAATTGAATCATGTCCAGGACTAATGTCTTTTGCTGTTTTGAGGGTTTCTTCTAGCTCACTCAGACTGAATCGTACATTATATTCTAGTTTGTAGTCTTCTTCAAAGGATATATCTTGCTTTTCTTGCTCCTCTTTGTATTCCCTAAATCTCTCTGAGTAGCTCCTGTCGTTGGATACTTCCACGTAATAAGACGCCATTATCTCCGCCACCTCGCCAGTGTTGGTCACATACGCACCCCCAACCTTTGTTGTTGGTGGTTGAGTGGCCTGCGCCTTTCCTTTCATCGCAGCAATCTTACTTCAAACCTCTTGAGCTGGCGCTCCAATTTTAATGTCGGTGATACACTTTCTCCATGACTGTTCCATTGCTTTACATTTCAGAGTATTTTCTTTATATCTATTGAATGCTCTTTTCTTTTCTTTCACAGCTGCAGCTACCTCCTCTGTCCACGAAAGGACCGAAGTTCTGTTCAAGGTGCCTTTCGTTTTTGAAACAGATTGTGTGGCTGCGTTTATTATCATAGTCATTAGATGCCTCACATTTTCGTCGACATCCTGGCCCATTTCTGGGATTCATGTTGCCTCTTCCTACGCTGTCCAATCCGCCTTCTGCATTTTCCACTTCTCCATCATTTTGGTTTGTTGCTGTATTTTAGGAAACGTAATCGCAATATAAATTAGCTAATGTGTTCCACTCTAGTCCCACCGCCAGGGAAGGGGTGGCGATTGGTACGTCCACTGCGCTAAACCTTCCAGTCCTAGACACGAGACGAGTGGGTACCCGTATTTAAAACTATTACATTATATGCGTCTATTACTTCCTCAAACTCACATCCTTTTTATCCGTTCGGCCCTTTTCTCATAACGAGCTGTGACAATTAATATCTCCTACCAACAATGTAGGTAGAGGGGTTTGCTTCGGCAGCCTGTGTAGATCTTGCATTGCCCATGTTTGGTCTGGTAGGTATAGATTGAATATTGACATATCTACTGGTGTTTTGACTCTAACAACTGTTGCCTGTAGATTTTTTACCACATCTAATTTTTTTTGTGGTAGGTTGTTGCAGATGAGGGTGGTTACTCCCCCTTAGATGAAGTTTCTCGATTCAAATATAAATAATTTCAAGTTTAAAATCGGCTTAGGACTCTCACAGGTAAACAAATAAATAAATAACAAAAAATTGTATAAATAGGTTTATGGACTATACAAACATATATATATATATATATATATATATATATATATATATATATATAATATAATTACTATTATTATTATTATTATTAATATTTACGATTTTGACTAATAATAATAATAATAGATGCTTAGTATAACACTCTTTGCAATTGCCGTCAAGAATATTGCGGACAAAATCAAGTAGCATGCTCTACTGTATGTTGACGATCTATGCATTTTGACGACTGGGAACCACCTGGAACCAATACGTACAATCCTTCAAAAGGAGATAAATACTGTGGTCAAGGGAGCAAATGCTAGGGGTTACAAATTCTCAAATGCATACACTTCTGCCGATTAAGACGCACATGACAACGACCAACGTTACTGTTTTAAGGTGAACCAATACCATACTGAAGCCAAATTAAATTCCTGGGTATGAGTAGCAGCAAGCACACACTTGAGGAAAATGCACCTGGTATGGAATAAAGCCTGAATATCGATAATGCATCCTTAAACATAAGAGTAGAACTGCAGTCACTCCGATATGGCTTAAAACTGCTACAAAAGAACGCACACTTTGCGCATAACATCATAAAACATCCACCACAAAACGATAGATACAAATGGAGACATAGAACAACTACTCCGATGATCGTAAAGATCAGTCGCGAACTGCGTATTCAAAACCTACTACAATTACAGTATTGACAACCAAGAAACCAAATCCCGCCATAGAAACTTTTAACACCAACTGTAAGCCACGAAAAGGAAAACGTAATGATGAGGATGGGAACTGATACGTACGTAGCCGTCTTCACCTCAATGAAAAAAATACATACGCTATAAAATTCCAGAACATCGCCCTAGCATGGAAATTACCTAAAATTACAAATAGAAGTAATATTGAACGCGTGGCTTTGTTACGAGCTTTAGGGAAATGTGAGGAAGTGCAGCATAAACCAACTAGTCTTGTATGTAATTTAAACGCCGCTAAATACCTAAAAGATGTATTTAAGGCAAGAGGGTCCATTAAACAGATAATTGAAAAGTGAAACACAACTAAGGCAAACATCGAAATCACAATAGTAACAATGGAAGAAAGGGGAACGATATTGCATACTAATATAGCAGTATCAATAGAGTATGAACGGGAAAGCTTAATAGACATTGAGGATGAATAATAAACAAATGGCACAAATATGGCCACGGGAGGGAAATCCTAACATAGACAGGGAACAGAACAAAATTGGTTTGAAATGAAGGAAATTCGTGATCATTACACGAATGAGGATCGGGCATACTAAAATTATCCACAGTCACCTGCTACTCGAGAAGAGGACGAACACATGCCCGCAATGTGGTAACGCACAATTAACAGTAAAACACATTATGAGGAAGTGCCGGTACATACAAGACTACCGAAACAAATACCAAATAAATGAGATCAAACAGCTATCCAATCAGAATAATTAGTGAAGCACAATAGCGTTTATCGATGGAATTCGGCTATACATTGAACTATAAGGATAAGTGAAAAGACAGAAATGAAAGACACCTCTGGAGTATGCCAATGACCTTGGTAGTAGACGCACACTCTTAATAGGTCCAGCGGAACCGTATTACTAAAAAAAATAATAGCAATGGTAATAAAGCTGTAATAAATATAAACTTAATCCAATCTCAACCAAATCTGGAGTTATTCCTTAAATAAACAATATAACGTCTTAACTTCAATCAAATAAAGAAAGCTGAAAAAGCGGATGACATTATAATCAGACAGTAAATAGTCATAAATTAAAAACAAAAAACATGCACACAAAAACATTACACAGTTTGCAGTTAAAAGACAATGGCAGACACTACCATCCGATGCTGTTCTAATAGTTCACTTTTTCCCAAGCATAAATTTCCCTCGACAACGTTTTCAAGGTGATCCTAGTAGCTTACAAAGTTTATTTCTCTCCGTCCTCTTTTACTAGGTATACAAGACAAATCTTTATTTTCTTTTCTAGTAACTGGTTACGACAAGAAAAGAAAGTATGTCGTTACTTAACGCAAGTTGCACTTGCAACCGCTTTTAGTATCTTGGAGCGTTACGATAGCTTTTAATAGAAAATAGAACGATATTTTCTCTAAATAAAACCAGTCCCCGCTCTGTACCCCCCAAAAGGAATCTTCTCGGCCTTTCCTTCTTTAAATCTGATCAGATGTAACGCGCAAAAATCGATATCGGATACTTTCCGGTCGATTCTATAAGTTTTCTCTTATTACTACTGCTTTGTAAAACAAAATGTATCAGTAGCCTGAATAGTTAGGATTGTTATTTACCTCGGTTTACTCGTTTCTTATTTCGCTACCAAAATGATCTAAATTTTCTGTATTTACTGCCTTTACCATTTATTATGATTGACTAAATTATTTCTTTGTCGTATTAATATTTATTTTATAAAAGTTCTTCAAATAAATCTAGTAGTTCCATCTATATGTGGGTTCTACTTAGCTGTAAATTCTTATACTTTATAGGTATCTGTCACTTTGCTAAATCACCACTAGATGGTGATATCATTGAATAATTACATATTACTAAACATGCTTTATTGAAATACATCTGCTTAACAATTTTAAGATTTGATAGGGAAACTGTGTTGAATGCCATGTTTTTAGGGTGTGTTTTCTTAACGGCCTGAAGCGTTCCAAAAATTAACTGCTGCATTTAAGCAGCATTTAAAGTTGGCAGTCTACCGGACATACAAAAACTAACCATGAAGGATACATAATAGTGTTTGTGTCCTTTTATTTCCCATCATGAACACCCAAAAGTTAGCTTAAAATGATATACGTTTGTTTTCATTGAAAGATACCTTTTGATTTTTTTTTTTTTTGTTAATCGACGCATTCATTTCGTATATGTTATTTTATATCTGATTTTATGAGCTAAGAAAGGTAACGTAACTGGAAAACGTAAGATTTAAAAATAATTTAAGGATAACATAATTTTATTGTTCAGTTCTTGATATAAGTACATATGGATCAGAATAAATGTCATTTTATACAGTATATCTTGACTATCGCATAGGGGTATTATAGAACTTATACATGATCCTTTTAACTAGATTAGGTTAATGAATATCCTGCTTTGTTTTAAGTACAATTACTTTATTCAGCAATCGTACAAAAAATTTTTCTTTCTTGTAAGATGCAATATAAACTAATTAATGCTTCCTTTTCAGCTCTAGTATTCTACAACTTCATAGGTGGAAGACATGCATACCCCATGCCGTCCGGTGTAATACCACCACCTTTACCATGGGCTCTTTAATATTGGTGCTCCAATTTTCTGAGCTCGGTAAGGGCTGCCGGTCATTTTCTCCTTTATTCCTTATGTACTCGCCAACACACACGCCAATCGTGGCGTTTTAACGGGTAAATCCTTAAAATAGCAAGTTCTAAAACAGACGCTATACCCCAGGTGAGTAGGTCGAGACGCCCACACTCTAACATCGATTCGTCGATCCGTCCCAAGGGTTATAGAGGGGACAAAAATCCCTCAATGCCAAAATCAAGACTAAGAAGAGCAAGATCTGCCAGGAATAAAATTCTGCCCCATTCGGATGCCCGGGAGGACAGAACTCAAGCGACCTCGGTCATCCAAAGTACCAACATCCGGATTCATTACTGCAACATACGTAGTATGAGGTCGAATCTTAATGCGGTTCACCAACACCTCGAACAAGTGCAACCGGACATTCTGTTTCTATCATAAACACAAGTCGCCCCTGGAAGCACTGATTCGCCTGACCTGCAATTTCTCAAATACAACCTCCCCTCTAACTTTCGCCTTAAAGGTGGAGTATGTGCGTATACCAAGGACAACGTAAGTTGTAATAGGATGTCCACTTTGGAAAACAACAAATTTGACGCGATTTGGTTCAAATATTCTGAGCCACAATTTGTGAAATTCTACTGTTGTTTGTATAGGTCTTCCAATGATAACAAATTCGAAGGTGTTTTTGATTACCTTAGTCTGAAAATAGACTACCTCTTATCACAGTCTCATTCTTGCGAAATTTCAATTTTAGGAGATTTTAATGCCCACAATTCCAATTGGTTTCATTTTTCATTTACTACTAATCCCGAAGGTCATAGTGCACAAGCATTTGCTGTATTCTGTAATCTCATACAAATCATTTCCGAATCAACCAGCATCCCTTACAACCCTAACCATACTCCACATCTCCTGGATCTATTCCGTACAACTAACCTACGTGTCTATAAAACAAAAGTCCTTTCCCCACTTGGTCAATCAGACCAATTCCTAATCGAAATAACTTCGTCTGGATCCAATCCCACTGTTACTCGAAGAACAAATAGAACTATGCGGTGTTTTAAATCAGCTAACTGGAGCGAACTGCGAGATTTTTTGCAACCTTCCCCTGGCGTGAGTATTGCTTTAAACGGTCCTCCTCTTCAAACATTGCTCTTTCAATAACTGAAGTTATCCTGATGGGTATGGAGTTTTACATTCCCAAAAAACATAATCGTGTAGGTTATGTT
The DNA here is from genome assembly GCA_036346205.1 of Vesta saturnalis. Lineage (NCBI taxonomy): Eukaryota > Metazoa > Arthropoda > Insecta > Coleoptera > Lampyridae > Vesta > Vesta saturnalis. The sequence goes on from JARFJB010001946.1 coordinate 1,459,552, forward strand.
CGTTCCCAAGCCTGGTTTAATATGGCTTTCACTGATGCATAAACTCTATACCAAATTGAAATTAGATAAAACCATCGAAAATCCCGCCAACTATATTGTCGCAAGGAATGGTTGCAAAAGCATCATCACCAAAGCCAAAAAGATGTTTGAAGAACGTAAATGCAAAGAGTTAGTCTCATGTCCTTTAGGTGGTCGTAAATTTTGGTCATTAGCTACGGAGCTGTAGTAGCTGATCGCGCTGAAAAAGCCAACCTCTTTGTCGATTACTCAATGATTCTGGTAAAACCGTGATGTCGCCCAACTCTACCCCGTACGCTATTAAACCAATCCACTTTCGTCACAATCTCCTGGAATCAATTATCAATAAACTTGCCTCAAATAAGGCGACTGGCCCTGACGGTATTTAAGCTATCGTCTTTAAAAAATGCTACCCCGAGCTAGTGCCTGTATTGTCCAAACTCTCAAATGTCATCTGAAGAGTTTTCCTCATCGTGGAAGTTGGCAAATGTCTCGCCTATTCCTAAAAAGGGCGACAGAACCGATCCCTCAAACTATCGACCAATAGCTATCAGTTCCATTCTGTCGAAAATCATGGAGAAAGCCATCAACGACCAAGTACTTTCGTTCCTCAAGTCCAATAAACTCTTAAACGACCACCAGTATGGGTTCAGACAGAGTCTTTCAACGGGTGATCTTCTTTCATATGTCACCCAGCTTTGGAATAAAACATTAGAGAGGTTCGGTGAAACAGTCGTAGTAGCTTCAGTAATTTCAAATGCTTTTGACCAGGTTTGAAACAGGTGCCCACTTGCCAAGCTCACTTCGTTCGGCTTATTTGATACCCTCATCAATTGAATATCCAGCATTCTTGACAAAAGACGTGTACCCGCTGTCGTCGATGGCTTCTTTTCAAAAGAAACTACTATTAACGTGGGAGTACTCCAAGGATCGGTGATAGCTCCCATACTTTTCCTGCTGTACATAAATGACCTCATTTCCTCAACAACTGACCCGATCCATTGTTTTGCAGATGACAACACTCTACATTGTAGTTCTTCTCAGTTTTCCCACAACAATAAGTCTAGACAGGACGTTAAAGTGAACATGGCAGCCTCAGTCAACAGTAACTTAGAAACTTGACCTTGAATGGGGAAAGAATAGTCTAGTCACGTTCAACGCTGACAAAACTCAGTGTTGCCTTGTGTCCGCCAAGAAAGAACTGAAGTTTTCAAACTCTATTTCCATGTTAGGGATGTCCGTATCGTCGAACCTTTCATGAGTTGACTACCTTTTGTCACCCAGCAAAACAGTTGCCCGTAAACTGAGCTTTCTATACAGATTTAAACAGTACTTCACATCGCAACAGCTCCTTTTACTGTATAAGGCTCAAATTCGACGCCATCTGGAATACAATGTCCACCTCTGGGTCAGTGTTCCCTAGTACGCCCTTGATATGGTAAACCGTATCCAAAAAAGAGTTATCAGGCTTATAAATGATCCGTCTATGACATCTGACCTACAGCCTCTTAAGCATAGAAGAATAGTTAGTTTCGGTTCGTTCCTTGTTCTATCGCTATTACTATGGCAAGTGTGCCTCCGAAATATACTCCTTAATACCTTCGCGGGCATCTTCGCTAGGAACACCCGATTTTCCCATTCACGCCATAATTACGCACTCAAAATTCCATCGTGTCACACTACACGGGCTCAATCTAAATTCTCCACACGGCGACCAAATTGTGGAATGAACTACCCAGTTCCTGTTTTCCTCCAAACTTTGACTGAAATCAGTTTAAGGGAGTTATTCATAAACATTTCTCGGCAGCCTAACAATATTCCTGAACACTCCCAGTGTTTCTGAGTGCTTTAGCACGTTTGGCAAATCTTAGCCTGTTCGGGAATACTATAAGTAAAAAAAACCGTTATCCATAGGGTCCTCTACAAATTGTGTGAATTCTTTATATTAATAAATTAAGTTATAACAAAGAACGCAATATACAGGTATTACGTTCTTTGCTCATAATGTTAACTTCAGTGAATGAAGTGTTAAAAACTATCTTATACCAAACAAGTTTCAAACTGATTTCAATAAATTGTCTCGCATGATCAGCTCTCTCTTTATCCCTCTATCGCATAGAAATCCATATATGGATTAATAAACAAAACATTTTTTATGTGTGTCTGAAATTAATGTAGATCAATAGGGAACATCAGGTTTGTCATGTACTGCTTTTCAATATACGAGAAATATTTCTTTAAATTTGGCAACAGTGTATGTTATATCTCTAACTCATTTATTAGTGCAACGTGCGTGTGTACAGAGCAGTTAGAAATTTAGTGCAATTGTTTCTGGAAACATCCTGTTACTAGAGGTAAGTAATTCATATTTTTTTAGTACTAGTGGCATGTGTTCTTTACATTGCAAGTGCTATTTTCAAATTGTTTACTTTTGTTTACTTACAAAAAGGATATTTGATGCCCTGCCATATATGGATTTTATGCATTGTGGAGAATAAATGTACTTTTTTATACCGGCCATATTTGGCTGCCTATGCACTTTGACTTTAATGTAAAGTACGTATTCATTTATTGCAGAAATGAACTGTAAGACCTTTTATGGGACATCGAAGTACACTAATGAGATTCTAGGCGATGGATCAATTAGTGATGATGATTTACTTGGTAATTCAGATTCGGAAGAGGAATGTTTACCATCTAGTAGGCCAATAAGCAAACCTGATATAATTTCTGACAGTGGCGATGATGACACCGACGAAGAATATTTTCCATCTAACCATGCATCAGAAGATGAACAAGAAGACACCGAACCAGATATTTCGAAACCATCACCATCACGAAAAAGGACAGAAACACAAACAGGGACGTCTACAAAAAAACAAAAAGGCAAGACTGCAAAAGGCAATACTGCAAAAGGCAAGACTGCAAAAGGCAATACTGCAAAAGGTAAGACTGCAAAAGCTAAAAACAAGAAAGAAATAAAAGTCACATGGAATGACCAAACGTTAAAGGATTACGATCCAGAGAAATACAGATTTTTGGATACAACTAATTTACCAGAAAGTATGGATGCATGGGAAACTCCTTCAAACTTCTTTTCATTTCTGTTTCCTGACGAACTACTAAATATGATTGTCGCTGAATCTAATCTAAAAGCTGCGCAGGATAATATAAATAAACCGGTGAACATAACCAAAAATGAGCTTGAACAATTTGTAGGAATAATTATGTTTATATCTTTAGTTAGATTGCCTTCAACTAGATTGTATTGGAGTGCAAGTGTAGGTCAATCACAAGTATATGATATAATGACCTGTAATAGATTTGAAGAAATCAAACGGTTTCTACATTTAAATGATAATACTCGATTTATACGTCATGGTTTACCTGGACACGACAAACTGTTTAAAGTCCGCCCCTTATTGAAGGAATACGAAGACAGTTGCTCCTTGTGCCAAAAGAAGAATACTTGGCTGTAGATGAGCAGGTCATACCAACCAAAGCTAGGCACACTTTGAAGCAGTACAATCCTAAAAAGCCGAAAAAATGGGGCTATAAAAATTTAGTACTTTGTGGATCGTCAGGCTTCAGCTATGATTTTGACATTTTTGCTGGTGAACAGAGCAACGTCATCCCTGAGGGTGCACAAAACCTTGGTGCTAGTGGAAATATAGTACGGTGCCTCGTAACAAAAATTATAAAATTGTTTTTTGACAACTGGTTCAACAGTGTAAACCTGCAAGTATACCTTCGTAAGATTGGGTTACTATCATTAGGAACAGCAAGAACAAATCGAGTAACTGATAGCACAATGCCAACCGAAAATGAATTTAAAAAACGTGGTCGTGATAGTATGGATGAAAAATTAGCGACAGTAGATGGGATAGAAGTTGGATGTGTATGCTGGATTAATAATAAACTTGTAAGTATGTTGTCGACTTACGTGGGGAGTTCTCCAGAAATCCAAAAACGACGTTACTTTAAAAAATACCACGAATATAGGGAAATACCTTGCCCCAAAGCTATACAAATACATAATCAACACATGTGTGGAGTTGATATACTCGATTCGATGTTGGGTTTATACCGCATACACTTGCGCTCTAAAAAATGGTACAAAAAAATATTCTTTCACTTAGTCGATATGTGTGTTGTAAATGCATGGCTTTTATGGCGTCGCAAGACGGGCAAGTATATGCCATTGTTTGATTTCAAACAATATCTTAGTGAGCATCTCCGGAGCTCAGGTAAAAACTTCCATAAGAAGCGAGGACGTCCCTTATCTAATATTAGTACAGCAACATCGAGTAGAGGTTCAACTCCAACATATGACGGGTATAGTAAGACAGTGAATGCAAAAAACCCGTGATGCGGCAAGATATACCCCTAAATTCACTGCGCAAAGACTGTATTGGCCACTTCCCTTCGTGGAAAAATAGTAGATTGCAATGCTGCAATAATTGTAAATTTCGATCATTTATATATATATATATATATATATATATATATATATATATATATATATATATATATAAATAATGTTATTTTTGCTTATGTCTTAATTAGAATGAATAAAACCTGTTCCATGACTTAATAGTATATTACGTAATAAGTGTTGTAAAAGGCATATTACGCACGAATGGAAAAATTGAGTGCGTAATTTCTCTACAACACGTATTACGTACTATACTTTACCTACGACCATAGACACTGTGCCAAAAAGGTCTGGACTACTTTTAATATTTTCATTTTTATCAGGCATTCATTTTTATCAGGTATTGTAGATGATGCTTGAACACGTCGATTTTTTATTTTAGTCGTTGTTTTTTGTTATTCGTTTCATGTATACATAGAGATCTAAAAACTAGTAATCTTCATTTCTTTAAATGGGATACTCTGTATATTATTGCATCTTTAGATCAATTTTATTTCAAACAATTTTACAAAATTATGTCTCACAACTTTGATGATCATACACGATATAATTCGTTCTATTTAGTACTACGTTGGTTTAATTAACATTAGAAACATTATAATAATTATTTATGGTTACTGTACAATTATCACGTATATTAGAAGTATCTCGATTTGTCGATTCATATGACATTGTAATATTTTCATTTGTTAATATAGTCAAACTGTGCGTTTTGTTTACGAAAACTGTGCGATTTGTTTACCGTGCGTAATGACGAATTTACTGAGGCTGTGTGTCGTGTGTTTTCGTCTATTTCCTACAGTGGTCGTAGGTAAAATATTTTTTTTTATCAAAAAATAATAATTCATGCTGTAGAAGGTTAAATTTAAAGAATTTTCATTTGTCATCAAATTTAAGATTTATATACGACCGGTATTTTAACTAAGGAAACGTTATAGAAGTCTAGTTGTTGTGCACTACTTCTTGTTTCTGATCAAAATAACTAATCGAAAGTCTTTGAAAATCCGTAAATAATAAAATTCCAATTTTTTTTTTCATAAATACTCAAAGCTTATTATTTGCAGAGTAAATACTAAAGTTAGCATTTCACGTCAACGTACATGCATAGTAATACCATTGTCTATATACTCAATGATAGGCTACCTCAGCCTTACCTATTTTCCAAGGATAATATAACCAGATCTCAAATTGAGAATGACTCATTAAGTTTACAAGTTATTTAAATTTGCTTTATTATTATATTTTCTCGATTATTTTTTTTTAGTTAAAGAAAACTATCATTATATTTATTTATTAGATATTAATTCATATTAGAGAAATAGACCAGGAGCGTGAGAACTTCTGGAATGAAGTAGAGAACGTGTTGAACATATGTAAGCCAAACGAAAGAGTGATTATATTGGGGGATATGAACGGATGGGTGGGTGTACAGAGAGAACATAGTGAACGCGTTCTAGGAAAGTTCGGAGACCAAAGAATCAATGAGAACGGTAAACACCTGCTGAACATCTGTGTGGAGAGAAGCCTGTTTGTATCCAATACGTGGTTTAACGTAAAAATGTGCATATGTATACATGGCAAAGAGGTGAATCTAAAAGTATGATAGGCTTGATAGTGTATGATGAACGGCTTAGAAACCTGGTGAAAGACACAAAAGTAATGCGCTCAGCGGAGTGTGGATCGGACCACTTTTTGGTTGTATCGAGAGTGTGTTTAGGGCAAAAGTGGGTGTGGAGAAGGAAAGCAAACGTAGTGCGAACGTCCAGAATTAGGGTTGACAAACTAATGGATAATGGTGCGAGAATGAAATACGCAGATGCTGTGAATAAAGAGTTGAACATGAATGAAACAGTGTGTAGCGAACAAATAAAAGACACTGACGTTGAAAGTGCATGGATAAGCTTGAAAAACTCTGTTGTCAATTGTTCCGTACGAATATGTGGAAGAGTGATTGTAGGTAGACGGAAAAAATGTGCTTGGTGGAATGAGTCGGTAAAAAAGGCAGTAAGTAAGAAAAAAGATGCGTACATGGCAATGATTGCTGCAAAAAATGAGACTGAGAAGAAACGATTATGTGAGGTGTATAGATTAAGAAACAAAGAAGCGAAGGAAGCAGTGAGAATAAGTAAAGAGGAAGTGATGGCTGTGGAAGGAGAGAAAATGCAGAATGGTTTTGAGGGAAACAAAAAAACTCTTCTGGAAATGGGTCAAAAATACAAAACGTGGCCCAAAACAGAACGCTGCAGGAGTGATGCATGATAGAAACGAAATAGTATGGGACGATTTTGAAGTGAGGAAATGCTGGCAAGAATATTTCGGAAAACTGTACAGTAGTGAGGAAAGTAAGACTGAAGGGTTAAATAAGGAGAATATAGAAGAAATGATGAATGAAACTGAGAAGGATGTTGGAATAAATGAGGTAGAGAAAACGGTAGGAAGGTTGAAAACGGCAAGGAGCAGGCGTAGATGAAATCACTGGTGAAATGCTCAAGTATGGTGGTGCAAAGCTTATACGAAGATTGCGTGAATTATTCAATGTATGCCTTATGTGTGGAAAAGTGCCGAGTGATTGGAAGAGCGCGATCATTGTACCATTGTATAAGGGTAAGGGGAACAAGAGTGATTGTAAGAACTACAGAGGAATAAGCTTGCTCAGCGTACCTGGTAAAGTATTTCGAAGAATACTGATTGATAGAGTACGAGAACCTACACAATGTAAGATGTGGGATGTGCAAGGCTTCATGCTAGGGAGAGGATGTGTCGATCAGATGATTGCTCTCCAGCAGGTGACCGAAAAGTGTTTAAAGGTAAAAAAGAAGTTGTACTGTGCGTTTGCAGATCTGGAGAAAGCATATGACAGAGTGAATAGATAGAAGCTGTGGGAATTATTAAATGAATATGGCGTAAATAAAGGTCTAATAGATGGAATAAGGGCAGTACTGATGCTTGTAGGGCAATTAGAATACTTTCATAAAAATTTTTATTGAAAACACATACAAAGGTATACCGAATTAAATATACATATAGCTAGATATATATATATATATATATATATATATATATATATATATATATATATATATATATATATACATATGTAGATAGTGTATAAGAATTAGTTAGTCTTTTCCATTATTTCTTATTTCCATTAATTATTTCTAATAAACCTGTTTTAGCGAAAAATAAATGCAGTTAAATTTAAAAATCTAGTAGATCATATGCAAACAGTAATTAATGGCCAACGCCGACGATAATGCATGAATTCCTAAAATGTGCATCGAAAACAGGTTTCTAGAAAAATCTGTACATTTTTCTTAAAATTCCAAGTAACTTTTTGCAGGTAAGTGCATTTGTAGGTAGACATTGAATGGTATCTCCATACAGTCATTTATATACTTCGTCTATTGCAGTGTGTGAATATCAGTTTCAAGTTTATATATTTAAACTTATTTAAATATTTAAACTACAAGGTAAGTATTTTTGTAAATATTAACTTATTTCGCATTTCAGGATACAGAGGATGTGACAGAATTCTGAAATGGTCCCTCAACAAAATTCAAACATTCAATATACAAAAAATGATTGCATTACTTGATTGATTAATTGTTAGTACGTGCGACCAAATGGAGTCAAATCTACATATGCACTTGAAAGTAGGTATTTATTACTTTATCTATATATAGTTAATACCTTAATTGAGCACACTAGCTTTTGCTACAGAAGAAATGTAACTTTAAATACATTTTGGTTTGATGAGGGACATTGACCATTAATTTAAATTTGTTTTATTGAGTATCGTAATGTAACTGCATACCTAGTTATAAAAAACTTTAAAACAGCCGATTACTATAGTTTGTAAGTTTCATAAAAAAGAGAAAAAAGGTATTTCACAACATGAACCTTTTGAAATAAGTGTATTTTCCTTTGTTTCTAGTTACTGTTCGGAAAACAATTCCTTTGCTACTGATATAGAAATCCTCCTAGCAACCAAAATATGGATTAGAAAATCACGGAGCGATTGAAAAAACAGCAGAATTCAATACCTGTTTCGAGTGTTTCCACCATTTAAAATCATAATAGTTTTATTCGTATATATAATCCCTTCTTATTTTTTATGTTAAAGCTTCTTGTTATGTACATAACTACTATAATTTTTCATTTTATAAGTAATAAAGTGTTATTTAACCAAAACTATTTCACTTTTATAAATTTCTATGTAGCTATGCATTCCCAAATGTCACCATTAAGAAATCTGAATAGAGTAACCAAAGAATATTCTTCTAGTACGGATTATTTCTAACCATAATATTTACTCTTTGTACACCTTTTGAAGTTGATCATTATATAACAATTATAGTTAACTCTTAACCAGTTTTATAAAATGTACGAAAGATATTCTTCTAGCATGAGTTTATATCAACCGTAATGGTTAATCTTTGGATATATTTTACAGTTGATCAAGAAATATCTTTTAAAGTCAACTTATGGACACTTTTTCTATACCGACTTTTAGATTACATTACATTGTGACATAGTTAACCCAGAGAACAGTTTTAGGTATATATTGTTAACCTTTCATTTAATAGTAGCATAACTTTCGGTTTGCTTACACTTTTGGTTATGTGGGTCCATCGTATTCGATCTACAGAGCATTTTCTGCTTTCTCTATTCATCTGTGATTCTCTTAGTTTACTTTACATAGTCGTTGAATATCCCTTAGCGTACCTTGCAATCTTTACAGGTGTCGTATAAATAATTCACCCACATATGATTAAATACTTCTAGCCCAGAGCTACAATTAGCTATGGAAATAATGGATAACTAGAGGATGTTGTCACTTTGCTCTTCGCTGCTTTCCTTATTAACAAAAATAGGATTGCTTAAATATTCTCGCTTTACAAAAAAAGGTGTTGCTTCAAAACTGAAGATAAATAATGCAATCTCGGATACCAACTTGTTTTTAAGGAACAAATAAACCTTAAAAATAGAAAAGTCACAAAAAACTCATGAAAATAACAAGTAAAAAAAATAATGACAACAATGAGTTTTATTACGATACTTAATTTGATTATAAGGATGATCTCTTAAAAACTAATGTTAGTAATTCTTAATTAATTGCCTTAAACTCATATGTAAATTAATTAACAATACAAAATACCTGAAGTAATTTCTATACATTTTGGGTGTCACTGGAACTTCAGCAGATAAGGACATAATGCTGTCGACACATCACTTTAAATTTTATTGCGCAATTTTAATGGAAGGTCAAATAAACATCAGATTGATATGCTGATAATTCCAAATATAATAAATTTGTTTATAAACACTTCGCTATTACATCATCTTGCAAATTTAACATTAAAATAAAATTAAACCCAAAGTAAAATAAGTGGTAAAAGTATAACTAAAGTTGAGTTGGCACTCAATAAATTAAACAAAGCGAAAATGGCTTCTACATACACGTAGTTCAAGTAATGAATGAAGAACGCTCAAAGTAACCCTGCGCAATGACCAAAAATTACTCGAGCGCGGAAAGGGATGTGCAGTGAATAATAATTCAAATAATTTATTTATGCAACTAACGCTACACGAAATGCATTTAAGTTGCCAATACGAACGTACATTTAAACATACATAAAAAGGTTTGTTACAAACTTTTGTCTCGCTTTTGGTTTTGCTACGATGTGCTCTTAACTGGGACTGCTCATAAGTGACCACTGATAGCTGTGCTGCAATTACGAGGATGGAATTTAAACGGTATTAACTACTGCAGTACTCGTCCATCAAAAGGTTAGATTTTTCTATTACGTACTAATAAACATGTATTGCTTAATCTACTTTTGAACCTATCATCGGTTACATGCTGCCTCCCGCAAGGATAACTACAGTATCAACACAAAAGTGCCATTAAGTTAATAATATCACAATTTTTTTTAATACATTGTTTTACCTTTATTGCAATTTCGGTGTTATCTTGATAGCCGAATTCATTTAAGTTTCGTAAAGATTTCACTTGTATAAAACTGTTATCCAATCATTAACTAATATGTTGTGCACTTAATTTAACGAAATTCAGAGTGATTATTACTGAACTTTTACATAAAACACTCAGTGTTGTTTTAGCATTTAGCTTCCATCTTTGATATTATCTTTCTTAACTACTGTTTATGCTACCTTGCGCAGTAGCAGTAACCCAAACCATACATTGTATATACCGGTTGTCAATGTCGTATTATTTATACTATATTTGTTAGCTTTTAAGTACAAGGTTTGTTTTGTTGAGGATGAGAGTGTTCAAATCATTGATCTCGAATTGGAAAGGGATTAGTCATTCGTATATGCATATTAGCAGATGAACTGAACAAGCTTCTCCGATTATATATATATATATATATATATATATATATATATATATAGTTTCTATTTAGATTTCCAAGTATTCATTAATAAGATATTTTTTAAATAATATTAATTCTTAACTGTCCTTTGTCAAGAATTTATTTATATTAAATTTTGACAAAGGAACAAAGGACGTTCAAACGTTGAATTAATTTTACGTTTATTTACACAAGTTTTAAAGAAAATTGTCTTAATTTAATATATATATATATATATATATATATATATATATATATATATATATATATATATATATATATATATATATATATATATATATATATATATATATATATTTAAATTTGTCATTGTTAGGGGGTTTATGCTATGATATTGTGAAACGAAAGGCAAGTTGAAGTGTTACCTTTCTAACGTAAACTATTGCGCGTGCGGGTGCGTGCGCGCGTGCGGGTGTGTGTGCGTGTGCGTGTGCGTGTGCGTGTGCATGTGCGTGTGCGTGTGCGTGTGCATGTGCGTGTGAGTGTGCGTGTGCGAGTGCGTGTTCGTGCGTATGCTTGTCGTGTGCGTGTGCGTGCGTGTGCGTGCGTATGCTGTGCGTGTGTGCGTGCGTGTGCGTGTGCGTGTGCATGTGCGTGTGCGTGTGCGTGTGCGTGTGCGTGTGCATGTGCGTGTGCTTTAACGGTATAAACAGGTGGTAGAACGGGATTACAGATAAAATTGGCCTTTTTGCCCCGACTAGTCAGCGTATGGGTGTAGGTCAGATGTTGAAAAATTTTGCACATCCAGAATAGTAAATCGTACGTAAGTCAAAATAGGGGATGAAGACAAAATCAATTCGGTTAAGGGCGCCAGAATGTTTGGTAGTCAAAATAAGGGTCGTCGTGCCAAAATTACGAGTACATAGCGTGTCTAAACATACAAAAACATACGCCTACCTATCGCAATCAATTCCAGGTGTGCTGGACAGCAACTCAGCAAACCACCTGAAATAGGGCTTCAAAAGCACTACACGCTTGTCAAATAAAAGCGTGATAAACACTCAATAAAGTTACGTTAATACACCTCAGTGTAAATAATTAGACATTAAATAATACTCAAAACAAATAAAAAAAAATAAGCTATAAAATGCACTCTAAATGAATTAATACTCAACTAAAAATCAAATAAAACACTAAATATTATCAACGCTATTACTCAATAATAAAAAAAAGAAAAAAACTGTCAATTCGTTACGTTAAAACTTTACGTTTCTAATTTTCCGGTAAACTTGCAATTTGCAAAAAAAACTTTTATGCAACACAAAAGGGTTTTCACATAATTAAAACACATTCATAAAACCTAACAAAGCTATAATAAAATAATAAAAAAAAGGATAAATATAAACATACGATAATCCGTATAAACAAAAAAAAATACACAGGCTTAAAAGGCGACAGGATGTCTGATCAGAATGCTGCTTTACGCCGGTCTAAATGGTTTAACCTATATATATTTCGTGGATTATATACCCACACTACAATAGGGTCAATTGCCCTTTAATACTAAAATAAATAACAAAGTGTGAAGGCGGAGCGTCAGAACTATTATTAATTACACTGAACAAATTTAAAAAAACAACAACTTACTTTAACAACAACAAAAAAATACGACACCGCTTTCAAACCTTCGTTAACACAAAAAAAAATAGTTCGAAACACACAAAATAATAAATCTTGAAAATATTCAAGAAAAAAAAAACACAATAATATATTACCTTAAGGCTAGAATTACACCTCTCCTGTGTTACAACAATGAAAACGACCCAGGTGATCGGCTACTGCTATAACGGAAATGAAATCTTCCTGCTCTGGCAAAATGATGAATGAAATGTTGACTATTGTTCTTTTGTACACAAACAATTCCTTAATTGAATCGCGTTAAAATGTTACTGCATAAATTAAAAACTTCTTTTAAAATACTAATTTGTGCGCTCAACTGACTTGATAACTGTTATCTTTTAACTGGTTTTATTTCCACTAACAATCCAAAAGGTTAATAACTTGATTTAAATAACTATAATTTTATTATATTGTGAAAGTTTCTTTATCTTTAAACACGCTTTGTACTATAAATAAGTGGCACTCAAGAACGTTAATTTAAAAAAAAAAGAATCCGCAAAAGCAAGAAAAACCAAAGAGCTCACCGAAGCACTAATAAAACACGACGATGTCCTCTAGGTAACTTTACGTAAAATCGAAATCGGCACTAGGTATAATCCTTTGGTGATGAACAGTTTTAATAAAATCCCTTTACAGGTCTTCTTCAGAAGTAGCTAAACTACCATTACTACAAAAAGTACGTTCGTTAAACACCACAAGGTCCAAAATATCAACGTTCTAAACCACCCCTTAAACCGTAACAACAAGCGGCACCGTACTAGTACACGAGAGCGCGATCAGTTTCAGAATCAAGCAAATTATTACCAAAAATCCATCTTGGAATTTTGAATCCCACCACTCATAAAAAGTCTTATCTAATTTAGTTCCACCAATTAAAAAAACGGAAGGGGAAGATTTGATATCCCCAACAAAACTTCGTTTCCATCCGTCAGGGCTCGATAGTTTTCAAAATTTTAAAACGTCAGCAGACTTAACGTGCAAAATATCTCTATGTTTTCCTTAAAGTACGAACAATTAGTCCCACATTCAATCTCTATGACTTAAAACCAACATGCTCACTATTACACTGAACCACTATATCTACTCGTCTTACTATCGCCAACATGACATCATACACACATAAATCTACACTCTTTCTATAATTTTTACAAAACTTTCTATTATATTTTACGGAAATCAAACGAAATAAACCTTAATTAAACTTATATACAACTATATACAAATAAACGCTACTCAACATTTAATAAACGGGAAATAATAAGGAAAAACAATCTAAATTACGGAATAATAATTTCACAAACAAAAAAAAAACTAAAGCTCGCCATACACCTTTCCTAAAGGTCGCTACACGCGTTACACAAATTTATCTATAAAATAATTTGACAACACAAAAAAATATATATGTATACGGAATCTAACTAAGTGAATAGAACTACAAACGAAATTACGCAATACGTATACAGGGTGTTCAAAATACCCTGGCAGTGCGTGTCCGTACTTAAAATTTCGATCCATTGTCTTATTTTACATTTAATCGTTCAATATTTATGCACAATCTTGGAATACTTTCGATGCGCACAAAAACGTGATTTTTAATTATCGCGTAACCTTTAACGCGATTTTAATTTATTGCACAATCTTTTTTATTGTCACCAACTTATTATTTTAATAAGGAAGATAATTTCACTTTTTCCCTATTATTCAGTAAATGTTATTTTACTTTACTTCTAATTTTAGGGTAACTTGACTATTACCTTGTAATTCGTGCCTCGGCGACGAATTACTCTGTTGGTGAATTTCAACCGACTCTGATCGCTTACTTAAGGCGACTGTTTTAAAAACGGCACGTCATTATGACAGCATCTCTCCCTCCACAAAACATTTACGTTTCCGCGACGGCCACGTTTATTTAAATACTTTCAAATTAAATATGCAAATAACGTAGTGAAGCAAATTCAATATTTTTATCTTAATATCAAACACATTCAAATAAAAATAAGCAATAACCATTGCTTTATCTAAAAAAACAAAATAACTAATTAATGTCGCATAACTTTGCGCGCAATTAAAAATTTTCTAAAGCCGGATATGTGTCGTGCGTAGTGCGTGAGTGGGTGTGTGCGTGTGCGTGTGCGTGTGCGTGTGCGTGAGCGTGTACGTGTGCGTGTGCTTGTACTGGTGCGTGTCCGTACTTAAAATTTCGTATTTCAGCTTGATTTAGTTTCTTCTAGAGCTGATTACATTTTGGGGGACGGATATCAACGATACCTAGCGTGATTGAGTAAGTACGCATGACGCATTTGTATTTACAAAATTATATGTTTTGATAGAATGCACAAGATTTACAGGTCCTGTATAACATAATAAAAAAGCGCAAAGGAACATATTATTTATGTAATATCTGACTATATTACTGGTGTTAGAGGTCTATTAGGAATTAAATTTATAAGAAAAAAAATATGTTTCCACATCAATTTGTTAACATCCGGAAAGGGTTTACCTTACTAATTGAAGACAATTTTGATACAATCTGATACAAAGCGTAAAAATAGTTAAAAAACCATTTTAGTATGTATACATACAACATATGAAGAATTCGAGTCATTTAATTAGATAATAAAAATGGAAAAATCTCCTAATTATTGTATCAACATAACGATGTTCAATTAAAAGAAATCGACCGGTGTTCTCAATAATTTGAAAATTTATTGCTATTTGTGTTCTGAGAAAGAACATTGACACATGCAACACCCGCACCAACAGTGGTATATGTAAACGTTACTTCTCGGCGGGTTACAACACGATACGACGCCTCACATATAACCTCTAATGTTTCCTTTTCCTCATCTTCAAGATCCAGCATTCCACAAAAGCTTAGTTATTGGATCAGTAATATGCCCCAAGCCGTTAAAACCCAAAACAACTTCCCAACATCCTTCGACCTCCTCATTTACCCCTGTTGGATATTAGATTCAACCGGCATCACACAGTACTTTTAGTAACCTCTACTACTTTCCCTACACTTGTGGTTCAGCGAAAGATACAAGCTACGGTTGTACACCCTCCATACGCTAATAACAGCATTCTGACACTGTTCGCAATCCTAATCCTACCAAATTTTATCCTTGTTCTGTAAGATTATTTAATCCATTGATGTCATTCCATTAATTCCATTGATTACCATAGTAATCCGAATAATCTCCTAAACTACGAAGAGGCCTACTGCATTAATACTATCTTGATAAATCGTAAATTAACATTAGATGACCTTTGCAACGGAATCACCATACTTGCAATATATTTTTATTCCTGTGAATCTTCTTACACCCCTAAGTCAACCCCCAATTATTGCTCCCGCTGTACCCAGAAGGGACTCCTAGCGGTGGAATGTCCTACCCTCCCCCAAGTGCTCCTGCTGTGGCACTTACCTTCTCCTTGTTCAGTTTTCTCCGTGATAGGCTTGAGCTTATCGCGAAGAAAATTGACTATGTAGCAAGGGAATTTGTGGACAGGCGATTTTACTAGGATTGGAGTGGTACAACCTTTTAATACTTCCTTCGTCCTATTTCCTTCTACAACAGAGCTAAAAATAAGGGCAGTTAAGGCAGCGGGCGTTGAAAACCGTACCCTCATTAGAAACTAAGCTCTTACCGAACAAACACATATAGTCCGTCGTTTACCCCTTCACCTTTATTTTCTAAACCACAGACAGGAATTTATCTAAGCCTGGGTTTCTAAAAGAACAAGTTAGTTATTTTTTTACATACGAACGACAGCTGAAAATGTCTAATAGCAGCTAGACTCAATTTTGGTACATTTGTTTATTATGAAATGGGCGATCGTGTGACAACTCATTATAAAGGTCTACTAACTCTTTTATGAATATTCAAATTTCAAATAATCGGCTGGTGGTTTTAACTGGCAAATCATTTTATCTTCACAAAATAAATAAATAAATTATTATATCAAATATTAAATAATATATAATTATATAATATTTGACACCAAAATAACAAATACGTAAGTAAAGCATTAAATAATAATTTTAAAAAGTGTTGAACATGAGCGATTTGTACTTCTTGACAAAGATCCGGTTTGAGAATCCTTTCGTCACATGATCTAGTTTCTGGCGAACTCTTTGGACTCACTTCAGCAATACGTTCGCATAGTGCAGTTACATCATCTGGTTGGGTTTTGTAAACTTCAGATTTGACGTAACCCCAAAGAGGATAGTCAAGCGATAACAGGTCGGATAATGGAGCTGGCCACTCTATTGTACCACGACGACCAATCCATCGCCCAGGCTAAATTGCATTCCAGTAA
The DNA here is from genome assembly GCA_036346205.1 of Vesta saturnalis. Lineage (NCBI taxonomy): Eukaryota > Metazoa > Arthropoda > Insecta > Coleoptera > Lampyridae > Vesta > Vesta saturnalis. The sequence continues at coordinate 1,476,346 of JARFJB010001946.1, forward strand.
TCTTGTTGAGAGGTGACTTCAAGGAGGTACTCGTGTGAAATTCGGGCAACGATATTCCCAATATTATTTTCTAGCATTTGCAAGTATCTAGGTCTATCTTAGTTTTTATCTAAAAATATGTATCCTGCGATATTGCTCCCTTTGCCTGAAATTTAAAAACTAGCTCCTGAAGATATCTTCGGCACAGAAACGTTAATTAAAAAGACGAACAGCGGCATAGTAATTACCATTGGCCTCACCCAAATTTAAAAGCGCGTCCACTTTATCTTCTGAAAAGCATGCCATTCTTATAAGCAATAATTTTTTATTATTTGACAAAGCAGATCAACCGCACTAAACATATTAAAAACCGTGACATCAGTAATTACCGCCGGTGTAAAGAGCCGAAACCCTTCCCTTTTTTTTAAATTTATTGTGCTATAATTAAACCATTTTACCAAAATTGAGGTAACCAATTTGATGCCTTTCGACGTCCCCTCCATTCTGATTCAAGTTAGGTAGTACAGAATTATTTAATAACACCATTGCTACACCCAAAAAATCCAAGTGAACAGTTGCTTTATGAGGCCCAGATTCGCACAAGGAATCCAATTGAAATATTACTTGGGGTATGGAAACGTCATTTTCCCATTTTAAGTATGAGAACTAGAGTAGCTCTAGGTACTATCACAACGCATTATTATCGCATGTGCCATTTTACACAACATTGAACAAGATAAAGAAGAATCAGAACCGTTAGTTGATTCTGAAATTGTGCAACCAGAAGCTGATGAAATCTACCTCACGTAAACGATGCAGGAAAAGAAATCAATAATAACTCTAGACAAACTACTTTTCACACAGACACATAGACACACAGACACACAGACACACAGACACACAGACACACAGACACACAGACACACAGACACACAGACACAGACACACAGACACAGACACACAGACACACAGACACACAGACACAACACACAGACACACAGACACACAGACACACAGACACACACGACACACAGACACACAGACACACAGACACACAGACACACAGACACACACAGACACACAGACACACAGACACACAGACACACAGACACACAGACACACACAGACACACAGACACACAGACACACAGACACACAGACACACACACAGACACACACAGACACACAGACACAGACACAGACACACAGACACAGACACACAGACACACAGACAACGACACAGACACACAGACACACAGACACACAGACACACACACAGACACACAGACACAGACACAGACACACAGACACACAGACACGACACACAGACACACAGCACACGACAACGACACAGACACACAGACACACAGCACAGACACACAGACACAGACACAACACAGACACACAGACACACAGACACACAGACACACAGACACACAGACACACAGACACACAGACACACAGCACACACAGACACACAGACACACGACACACGACACACAGACACACAGACACACAGACACACAGACACACAGACACACAGACACACAGACACACAGACACACACAGACACACAGAAACACACACAACACACACACACAGACACACAGACACACAGACACACAGACACACAGACACACAGACACACAGACACACAGACACACAGACACACAGACACACAGACACACAGACACACAGACACACAGACACACAGACACACAGACACACAGACACACAGACACACAGACACACAGACACACAGACACACAGACACACAGACACACAGACACACAGACACACAGACACACACAGACACACAGACACACAGACACACAGACACACAGACACACAGACACACAGACACGCAGACACAGCAGACACGCAGACACCAGACACGCAGACACACAGACACAGCAGACACGCAGACACACAGACACACAGACACACAGACACACAGACACACAGACACACAGACACACAGACACACAGACACACAGACACACAGACACACAGACACACAGACACACAGACACACGACGCATAGACACACACATCTAGACATCCAGACCGATCTTCGCGAAACTTGGCCAAGAGTTGTAAAATGAGCTAATAAGTAGATTTAGCGATAGTGAAAAAAAATTGGTTGCATAACCTTCTATACCTACACATGTATAAGTATGTTGGAATGTAAAATGAATTAACCTAAGACGAGTTTTACTCCTAAAAATGAATAGATCTATGTAATGAAGTAATTAATATCTAGGAATAAAAATTATCTATACCAATTAAATTATATACTAAAATACTAAAGTATAACTAAATAAAGCGGTATCATATATTCTACACAATGGATTCAAACATTAAAATAAAATCCAGGAAAAATTTGAGATGTCAATAAAGAATATCACCTGATTTGCATAATATTTAAGCTACCCTAATAGACAACTAAAAATTGTTATTAATTTTATTAAATACATAAATAAAAAGTTTATCTCGAGTAAGATTTGAACCTACGACCTGTACTTTGGTAGAGTACCGCGCTAACCGTCTGCGTCATCGAGATACAAGCCCCAATCGATGTAAATTTTGTCTTTATGTACGTAGAACTGATATAAATTCTAAATATAATGAGATTTCAATCAAATTAAACATATTAATGGGATGTGAACCTGCAATACTGCAAGGATTCACACATATCAAAGCAAGATATTTGCAAATTTATCCACTAATCTTGAGTAATGTTGATAGAACTAATTAAGTATAAAATTAAGTACATACGTTTACAACTTCCGTTTCCTTACAAATTAACAATAATTCAATGTAAATGTTTCAAATGAGCGCATTGCCTGCAATACGGAAAGGAAGTTCTAAAAGTATGTATTACAATGTTATCCTTAATTAATTCTATCGAAATTACCAAAACATTAGTTAATAAATTAGAGACTATCTCTAAAATGGTTAACTTTAGCAACTTTTAACAAGTACCTCTTTTGAGAGCGGTAAGGTCTACATAATGCCTTTTACTACAATTTGTATAGCAGGTGTGTCCAAAACGTTTGTGCGTTTTAATTACAAAAAACCTTCGATAGATGTCGCTCGTTTGTGTGGGTGTGTGTGTGTGGGTGGGTGGGTGCGTGCGTGCGTTGATGCGTGCGTGTGTGTGTGCATATGTACGTGCGTGCGTGCGTGCGTTCGTGCGTGAGTCCGTGCGTGTATGTTATTATTGTTATTATTTATTAAAAACGTTTCCTACAGATATGTTATAAACAGCTACAAAATATGATGTTTTAGATTATGCCAGGAAGTTGCCTTATTCTCTACAATTTTAAATTTCCAGGTTTTTATTCAAAACTAGTCCCCCAGTGTGTACAGTACAAATCACATTCTTTGAACACCACTTATTTTAAAACACATTCACACTATTATCTTAAGGTTCCATTGATATTCAGTAAGCATTCTGATTTTTAACCATTTTTTTATAGTTCTGTAGGTAGTTCGGCAACACAACTGGGTTTTTAATATATTGCTGATATTGTCTGTAAGCATTACTAATCCCCAGCACTATTACAGAATTGGCTAAGGTGGTATCAGTGTTGTTTTGGGTGTTGTAAAGGCAATTCATACTCGGTAAATTTATTGTGCTATTTCCTAGTATTTTTAACTACGTTTTGAGTAAA